>LPNX010149935.1:2162260-2179375 GCA_001517045.1 Pseudotsuga menziesii
TATTCTATATATACGTATTCCAACGCATTGCACATGTGGCCTCTTTATCAAGCCAATCATATTCCATATACATTTACATACATTTACCCCCATGCATTCTTCTCCTTGGTTCATACCATATACATTTACTCCCATATATTCCCCCCTTGATTCATGTGACTCCTCCATCTTTTGCAGAGTCATAATCTTTTATTCTTCCTGTTCTTCTCCTTCTTCTACTAAGTTTTTTCAATATTGTGAGAAAGGGCCAATACAATTTATTAAACAACACTTACTTATTCCATAAATACAACATTAAGTATCCTACCCACAATACACTTGAACTACTACATCAAGCCACTACAAGGAAAAGGCCCTTTAGCGGAAATTTTAGTGGATGCTCCTATCAAAAGAGCCCAAATATTCGTTTAGAGCGTAGGTTTTAGAAAATGTTTTCTTTTTCAGAGCAATTTACCAATAAAAATAATTTGGTGCATTTACAACCAACACAAACTAGGATGAAGAAAAATTATATTGAATTGTAACTAGGAAAACCATCAAGCACGAAAAAATTGTAACTGGTAAGTTAAATAATCTAGATCGCATCAATGCATATGAAACCAAAGAACACAAGTGCATATTTTATATGCACACTAGTGTGTAAAAAAAATATTTTAAGTTTCTAGTGCAGTGCATTTAATATTATGAAGAACTCCGATGCATTATCAAAACGTGCACGTCGTGTTAGGGAAAAAATTGAAAATAAAAAATATAGGATTTTATATTTTATTTTCAAATTATATTTATGGTGCAATTTCTATTATAAATCACTTTCGTGCTTTAAATAATATGACACATCGAAAAAAATTCAAGCGGAAAAAAACTATATTTCTGTAACCGATGCATTAAATAAATTATATCACACCAGGGCATATAAAAATGCTGCACCACCTTAATGCTAAAATTTTTAATTCCAAATTTCTATAGCATTGCGTTTTAAAGTATCGACTGTGTTGTCACCTGATACACACCTCAGGTATCATGGTAAAAATATCCAATACATTGGGTGGGACCTTGGGGGTAAGTCTCAGGCTAAGATACTATCACTCAACGTTCTACTCCTTCATCTAAGATAATTCCTAGCGAAGCTAAGGGGTGTGGTCCCTAAGAAAGGAAACTAAGGATTTTAACCTAATTTATGCAAGTGAAATTATTCTAGTCCCTTTGAAATGAAATACTGAAATAAGAAAATCACATATGAATTAAACCAACAGTATGTAAATGGTAATCCAATCTCGAAATAATGAATTCACTTTGTTGGAATAATGGACAATGCTGAGAGGGGGGTGAATCAGTATTGATAGTTTTTTATAATTAAAAACTACTTTTAATTTACTTATTAAGACACATGATCAACAAAGGAACAAAAAACAAAAATTTATTATGGAATCCCAATTGGGTAAACCACCAATACTTCCTATTACTGCAAAATTATATTTACAAATAGTGGTTTCATTCTACTACAAACAAGGATGGTACTTTACCCTATTTACCAGCAACTACTAGAAGGAGGCTATGACCCCTTTTTTATTAGCCGCTGCTAAAAGGATGTTGCGACACCCTATTTACCAACTACCACTGGAAGGAGGCTATGACCCCCTTGAAGGCCTGTTGCCTACCCTAGTGCCCCCCAACCTCACTTATATGATAATTTTATCTCTAACTGTTCTACATCAATTGATATACCAATTGAATGTACATAGATTATTGAAGGTTTAAAGCATTGTTTATATACCCTCGAACATATATGTTCATTCAACAATCACATATCTTCATCGTGACTCTTCACAGAGAAATAAACTAAAGAAAAATTAGTTCTATGTTTGTCATTTTTAAATCTGTTTAATTTATCAATAATGACCTTCTGCAGTTTCTTTTTCGCAATGTCCTTTCTGCAACAAACCTTTCACCATTCATCTTTCTAAATCGACCTTTCCACAATTTGTAGGAACTTATTCCTTCTTCAATTGAGGATTGTGGATTGTGGATTTGCATTTTTATTTTTCTTGAAAAGTGCTTCTGTAATTATCCTTCCGCAATGACCTTTCCACAATCAGAAACTCCTTCCTTCTGCAATTGCGGATTGTAGATTGCAGGCATGTATTTCAAATTTTCTCAAAAATTACTTCTGCAATTCGTCTTTAGCAAATATTATGAACTGTCTATCGCTTTGCGGAATACTTCTTGTCCGTTGATCAATTATAAAACATGAAGCTTCACTTTGGTGCTCTAGAATGTTGTTTTCCACGCATATTTATTTTGTGGATCCCTTTCCTATCATCGATCTATTCTCTTGATACAATCTAAGTCATCTAGCCTCTACTAAATAAGCTGATTGCAACTCCACGACCCTACGTCGATTAATCATAGGATCGATCAATCAATTTAGTTTGATTGGACTTGGTCCCCTCGCTGGATCCTCTCATGTTCCTTTCCATCCTCATCACATATGTCATCACTTGCCTCACTTATTTCTTTGTCATTATTGAACCCCTTTTGACATCAGGGAAAACTTCATTCAACATTCTCCCCCTTTGGCATTGATGGAAACATTAAATCATTCTCCCCCTTTGTCAAAGATGACAAAGATTTCCTTCTGAAAGCTCCCCCTATCAACATATCTCCCTCTGACATGTTGTTTTTTATTCTTCTTCCCCTTTTTTATTGTAAGGAGATTACTCCCAACTTATTCCTAAGATGATCAAATGCTTATTCATGAAGTGGCTTAGTGAATATATCAACAATATGTTCTTTAGTATTGATATATTCCAATATGACCACTTTTTGAGGCACTTGATCTTTTAGAAAGTGATATTTTATTGGTATGTGCATTGTTTTGGAGTGCATGACAAGATTTTTCGATATGCTTATGGAACTTGTATTGTCACAATTTATTACTATTGGATGCTCATACTTCACATGTAAGTATTCTAATGTCTTATTCAACCAAATGACTCGAGTACAACATGATACAACAACAATATATTCACCCTCTGTTGTAGATAGTATTATGGAATATTATTTCTTGCTTAACCATGATACCAAACAATTTCCCAAAAAGAATGTTTCTCCACTGGTACTCTTTCGGTCATCAACACTTTCTTCACAATCTACATCAGTCAATGATTTTAAAGTGAAGTCTTGACATTTTGGGTACCATAAACCATAATTCATAGTGCCTTTTAGATATATAAATATTCCTTTTTACTGCAGCCACATGTGTTTCTTTGGGAGCTGATTGAAATAGAGCAACCAATCCTACAATTTGTTATTGATGTATTTGTAACTTCAGAATGTATTCATCTATGTATCTTATGTCTTGTAACCCGATGTTTATTTCAGGATGTATCTATTATGTAATTGAGTCATGTTGTCATGCCCCAATGTTACGATCGGGAATATCTATAATGTAAACAAGTTATGTCAAGTCATTGAGGATAACCCTCCTATTGTCTAAGGGTTAAAGTCCCCATAGTTTCGAGGAACTAGGGTTATTAGACTCTCCTAGAGAGGTCAGCCCTAGTAGGGTTTTAGTCATGCCAGGATTAGTATAAATAGAGAGCTGGACTCTCTATTTACCACACATCACATACACACTCAAGTGTAGCGCATAGTTGAGGAAGGAGAAGACACTCAGGCTAGATAAGAAGAAGGTTACTACTGTCAGGAGATCACTTACTTTTTTGGGCTTTTCTATTTTGGTGTTGATTCTATCTCTGAGAAAGTTGTGGGGTTTTCTCCATTTATGGTTTCCCCGAGGAAAAACACTGTGTTCATTGTCTCTTGTGTTTGATTGTTGTGCTTGTTATTCTCTCAGTTAAAGATCCTAATAATGCTAGCTTAATGTTGAAAAACTAACATGGTATCAGAGCTAACCTGAGAAGAAGACACTGTGCAACTATGGGAACTAGGGATTCCTAGTTTATGGATCTTCCTCCACATATTTTCATCAAAATTAAGGTGGAATAAATCTCCTCCTTAGGGTGCATCTTTCTATCGAAGCATAATCCAATTCTGAGGTTTTTCAATTTTGGACCCGACACTACTACCAGCAATTAGGGATTTTCACAGAAGAGGAATTTTTCAGTGAGCCCATGCCTGGATTGATCTCCTCCCCAAAATCGAAGTAAGGGATAAATTTCAAGGCATTTGGGTGGACAGAACTCTGGAAAAGAAAAACCCTAATTTGCTCCTGATCCAGCATTGCAGGATTTCAGCTCCAAATCCAGATCCGACATCTTGACCTGGTAAGATCTAAATATTTTGTATTTCCATTTGAGGTTCTCAGTTAAGATGTCTCATCATAACAAGCTTGATGAAAAGCTTGAGGGAGATGATAACTTCCGAGCTTGGAAGTATAGGATCTCCCTGGTCCTGGAAGAAAATGAGTTGGACTCCCACATCCATGAGGAGGTTCCAGTTCCAGAGGGAGATGAGGCTAAGGCCTTACATAAGAAGGAGTTGGTTATAGAAAAGAGGATCATTACTGATTCTATCAAGGATCACCTTATCCCATAGGTGTCCTCTCTCAAGACACCTAAAGCTATGTTTGATGCCCTAACCAAATTGTTTGAAGGGAAGAACATAAACAAAAAGATGACTATGAGGAATCAACTGAAGAATGTGAAGATCCAGAATGCAGAGACCATACAGTCTTACTTCACAAGGGTTTCTCAGATCAAGGAACAATTGGAAGCAGTAGATGAAGAAGTGGAGAATGCAGAAATTGTGATGACCACCTTGAATGGTCTAACTAGGACATGGGACTCTTTCATTCAAGGGATCTGTGCTAGAAATAAGTTAGTCAAGTTCAACAGACCGTGGGAAGAATGTTCTCAAGAAGAATCTTGGATAGCAGCTCGAGAAGAGAAGATGGGAAGTGAATATCAAGCTCTCACAGTACAATCCAAGAAATCCAGGTACAGCCATCACAGAAGTAAGTACTCTCATCATAGGAATAACTATAGAAATCCTAGAGATAGGTCTAAGTACATTTGCTATACATGTGATGGAAAATGACACTTTACTAGAGATTGTCCTAAGAACAAAAGTATCTCTCATAAGAAGAAGGGAAACAAAAGAAGACATCATGCTCATGCTGCAGAGGATGATGAACCTTCATCAAAGAGAACCAAATATGAAAGTGAAGATTATTCAAGTAAGGATGAATATGTTTTGATATCCACTCTCATGAGAAACATTACTCATGGAAGTGATGATTGGCTTATAGACAGTGGGGATTCCAAACATATGACTAGATTCAAGGAATCCTTTATGAAACTTTCAGAACATGAATCACCTCACAAGTTGAAGCTAGGAGATGACTATGAATATCCAATAAAAGGTAGTGGGGAATCTTCCTATAAGCTAGACTCTGGAAAGTCTATAACAATGAAGGAAGTTTTGTTTGTGCCAAGACTCAAGAAGAACCTTCTCTCCATATCAGCATTAGATGCAAAAGGAATGAGGGTTGCATTCATAGATGATCAAGTCATCATGTGGCCAAAAGGAAAGACTATTAATGATGCAATAGTGATTGGTGAAAAAGAAGGAGGTTTGTACAAATTGAAAGGCCATCCAGAACAAGCCTTGGTCCATGACACAGTAGAGCCAAGTGAACTTTGGCATAGAATGCTTGCACATGTGCATTACAAAGCACTACCTCTTGCAAGAAAAGCTGTTGAAGGTCTTCCAGAAATACAGGCAAAACATGATGGGGTCTGCAAAGGATGTGCAAAAGGAAAGAACACAAAGAAGACATTTCCAAGTAGCGAAAGCAAAGAAAAAGGAATCTTGGAAATCATCCACTCCGATGTATGCGGTCCTATGTCATCAAGCTCACTAAGAGGGTATGCATATTATGTTTCTTTTATTGATGAATTTTCTAGGAAGACATGGGCTTACTTTATGAAGAAAAAAGATGAAGTATTCAGCAAGTTCAAGGAATTCAAAGCCTTGATCAAGAATCACACTGAAAAGAAGATCAAGACCTTTCGATCAGATAATGGCGGAGAATTCACTTCGAATGAATTCAAAGAGCTATGTAAAGAATCAGGGATTAAGAGGGAGTTGTCCACTCCTTATAATCCACAACAGAATGGGATTGCGGAATGGAAGAACATAACTATCATGGAAGCTACAAGAGCTATGCTTCATGATCAAGATATTCCTATGCATCTTTGGGCAGAAGCTGCCAGAACAGCTGTGTATGTACAGAAATGTACTCCACATAGAGTACTTGAGAACAAGACTCCTGGAGAAGTCTTATCTGGTAAGAAACCAGAAGTCAGCCATCTCAGAATATTCGGCTGTCTTGTGTATATACACATTCCAAAAGAGAAGAGAACAAAATTAGATGCTTCAGGAAAGAAGGGTATATTTGTGGGATACTCTGAAAGCTCGAAGGCTTACCGAATATATTTCCCAAGATACAAGAATATTGACATCAGCAGGGATGTGACATTTGATGAAGACACAGCTTATGAAAAATCTAGAAAGAGACCTGCTGAAGAACCTGAAGAAGCAGAAGCACCCAGAATTCATGATACAACCATGAACAAAGAAACTCAAGAAGAAGATCGAGAATTTGAAGAACCACAAAGACCTGTAGATCCACCTCTGGAGAAGAATCCTCAAAAGAGGAAACCTTGTTGGGTACGTGAAATTATCCAAGGTGCGGAAAGATAGGGGGCTCCAGAAGAGAATCACAGAGAAAGAAAGAGGACCAGATCCTGCTTCGGGTATGTAGCTTTACTATGTGATTTCATTGATAAAAGAACCTTCCAATTATGAAGATGTGGCAGAATGGAAAGAATGGAAGGATGCTATGATCGAAGAGTACCAATCGATCATGAAGAATGATGTTTGGGATGTTGTCCCAAGACCAGAAGGGAATTCAGTTGTAAGTTCCAAAAGGATCTACAAGATCAAGCATGCTGCAGACGGTAGCATTGAAAAGTATAAGGCAATATTTGTGGCTTGGGGTTTCTCTCAGAAAGAAGGAATAGATTATGAAGAAACCTTTGCCCCTGTAGCTAGATACATTTCCATCAGATCAGTACTAGCTCTGGCTACATTGATGAAATGGAAGATACGCCAGATAGATGTCAAGACTGCTTTCTTGAATGGTGTAGTAGAAGAGGAAGTGTATGTAGAACAACCACTCGGTTTTGAGACACATGACATAGAGTCTCATGTATACAGATTGAAGAAATCCCTGTATGGTTTGAAACAGGTACCCAGGACTTGGTACAGTAGAATTGACTTCTTTCTATCCAGTTTGGGATTTACCAAAAGTAAAGCAGATTCCAACCTTTACTACAAGGTTGAATATGGCAACCCAGTGATGCTCCTATTGTATGTAGATGATCTATTTGCAATAGGTATGGATGGGTTGATTGCTGATACGAAGAGAAAGCTTGCTACTGAGTTCAAGATGAAGGACTTGGGTATGATGCATTATTTCCTAGGCATGGAGGTGTGGCAGAGTGCAGATGGAATCTTTGTTGGACAAGGGAAGTATGTAGTAGAGATCCTAAAGAGGCTTGGGATGATGGACTGCAAAGCCATGGCCACACCTATGGCATCGAACCTGAAGCTATTGAGTGATGCTTCATCATAGTCGGTTGATTCTACGATGTATCGTCAGATGATTGGGTCCTTGATGTACCTGACGAACAAAAGACCAGAAATTTGCTTTGCTGTGAACACCTTGAGCCAGTTGTTGACAGATCTGAGAAATGTTCACTTGATTGCTGCAAAGCACATTTTGAGGTACCCGAGGGGTACAGTTGATTATGGGCTCAAGTATGAGTCGAATCAGAAGATTAACCTGGAGGGTTATGTTGATTTAGATTGGGCAGGCAGTGCCATCAATAGGAAGAGCACTTCAGGATGTTGCTTCAATATGGGATCAGGTGTGATCTCTTGGTTTAGCAGGAAGCAATCCTGTGTGGCACTGAGTACAGCTGAAGCAGAGTATGTCGCAGCTTGTTTAGCTAGTTGTGAGGTAGTATGGTTGAGGAAGCTACTGTCTGATATGTTTGATCTCCAATTGGATGCTACTTGTATACATTGTGACAACCAGAGTTGCGTGAAGTTGTCAGAGAATCTAGTGTTCGATGACAAGTCAAAGCATATCGAGATCAAGTATCACTATATCAGGGATATGGTGTAGAGGGGAGCAATGAAGTTCCATTATGTTGCGATGACGGAAAAAATAGCTGATGTATTGACGAATCCATTGGCTAGGCTGAAGTTCGAGTAATTCAGGGAGAAGATTGGTGTTCTCCAAATCGAGGTTCCCTCCAAGGAAAAGTGATGAGACCCATAGCCATTCGAACATGGTGAGAGGATTGGTTCCTTCTGTGGTTAGATGTAAGGGCTGAGCCATTCTGTCATGGTCAAAGGATTTAGGTTCCTTCCATGTTAGATATGAGTGTTGTCCATTCTGTCGAGTAGGACAGATGTAAGGGAAACTGCCATTCTAGGAATGGAGGCACCTAGTCAGTTACCAGGAAAACTCAGTCTAGGACTGAGAAGGCATTCTGATGTGATAGAGGGATGTGTTCCCACTTAATCAGATGTAAGGGCTGAACCATTCTGTCATGGTTAAAGGATTAGGTTCCTCCCATTTCATATGTGAGTGTTGGCCATTCTGACGAGTAGATCAGATGTAAGGGAAACTGCCATTCTGGGAATGGAGGTGCCTGGTCAGTTACTAGGTAGCTCAATCTGGCACTGGGGGCCATTCTGATGCAATGGTAGGATTAGTTCCTCCATGAATAGATGTGATTGCATGCCCTTTCTGATGTAGTGCTTCATGCATGGTTGGATTGTAAGTGCAGAGACCTTTTCGATGCGGTGCTTCATGCATGGTCAGATTGTAAGTGATGAGCCCTTTCGATGCGGTGCTTTCAAGCATGGTCGACTGTAAGTGTTGTGCCTTTCTAACAGGGTGAGGTTGGATGTAAGTACAGAGAATTTTTGATGCAGTGTGCTTGCACATGGTTGGATAAAAGTGCTAAGCCATTCTAGCGCAATGTGTTTACACATGGTCAAATGTGAGTGCTGGGCCTTTCTGACATGATGAGGTCAGATGTGAGTGCTGGGCCTTTCTGACACGATGAGGTCAGATGTGAGTGTTAGGTGTGCCTTTTTGAAAAGATGATGTTAGATGTAAGAGTTGGGCAGGCCATTCTGACTTAAGTGTCAGATATAAGCGCTGATGAAGACCTACATGAAGAGTAGGCCTACAGGATTGACTCTATAGAACTTCATGTGATGAGAATAATCAAGATAGAACCATTATGAGATAGCATATGATGATGATCCAGATCAAGTGATCCAGATGTGTTGATCCAGAATTAATGACGATCCATATCAAGTGACGATCCAGTTGTGATGATGATCCAGAATCAATGATGATCCAGATCAAGTGATGATCCAGATGTGATGATGATCCAGACTTGATGATGATCTAGATCGAGTGATGATCTAGATGAGATGATGATCCATCAGTGATGAGCTAGTAGTCATGATGATGCATATCCCATGATGAAGAATACTTGAAGAAGAAGATGACTTGAAGACTCGAAGACAAAGAAGACTCGAAAATGAAGAAGACTTGAAGACTAAGAAGACTTGAATATGAAGATGATGAGATGATCCAGTTGATGCAGAGAAGAAGACCAGTGCTGAAAATTGTGTCGAAAGAATACCTTCCTAGTTAAGAGGGAGTGTTGATGTATTTGTAACTTCAGAATGTATTCATCTATGTATCTTATGTCTTGTAACCCGATGTTTATTCCGGGATGTATCTATTATGTAATTGAGTCATGTTGTCATGCCCCGATGTTTCTATTGGGAGGATATATAATGTAAACAAGTCATGTCAAGTCATTGAGGGTAACCCTCCTATTGTCTAAGGGTTAAAGTCCCTGCAGTTTTGGGGCACTATTATTAGACTCTTTTAGAGAGGTTGGCCCTAGTATGGTTTTATGCATGCCAAGATTAGTATAAATAGAGAGCTGGAATCTCTATTTAGCACACATCACATACACACTCAAGTGTAGCACATATTTGAGGAAGGAGAAGACACTGGGGCTAGATAAGAAGAAGGTTACTGCTGTCGGGAGATCACTTACTGTTTTGGGATTTTCTATTTTGGTGCTAATTCTATCTCTGAGGAAGTTGTGGGGTTTTCTCCATTTATGTTTTCCCCAAGGAAAAACACTGTGTTCATTGTCTCTTATGTTTGATTGTTGTGCTTGTTATTCTCTCAGTTAAAGATCCTAATAATTCTAGCTTAATGTTGAAAAACTAACACTTGCATTACATCTAGTCTTGTAGCTGTTACATATAGAAAAATACCTATCATAGATATATACATAATATGATACAATTCTAATGACTCATCTGTTAGCACCGTAATTGAGCCCAAAGGTTGTGGAAGGATCACTCCTGGGTAACAGCAAAACCACTTTTGAAGAGAGAACTGGCCTTCTGCTTTTTCAAGAGGGATATCTCGCCAAATGTTAACAATGCCAGATATATATACACAAATGAAACTATAAATTGTTTGTAAAATTGGTTGAAACAAAACACAGCACCATTGGGCATTGGAGTTAAGATACACAACAAAAATAATTAGAACTTAAATGAAAATGATTTTAACACAGGGGCAAGGTAGCCATTCGATCATAGTCGATTTATAATTATCTAGTGGAAAGGAGGAACATGAACAAACCATCAACACAGAGCATTGTAAGAAATAAATTATGTATTAACTTTAGAAGAAACTTTGGTGAATACCTGAAACAACAGATGGAGCATAGCAAGTATGAATTCTAAGCTATTATACCCTAAGTCTCAGATATGAAAGAAAACAAAATGGAAAGGAAAACTGGAATAACATTCACAGAAGAAAGGAAATAATAGACTGTAAGTGTGAATGACACATGAATCCCTGTATGAAAAACGCCAATCTCAGCTCTGCAATTATATTAAAATTCTCTTGAAAAGCACACACAACAAAATTACAATGGTTTCAACCTCTTCTCCTTTTTCAGGAGGTATATTTATAGTATTTTGGATCTCCATAAACCGACATTCGGGAATCAAAATTTGTTACAACATGAGGACATATTCTAATAGCCTCTTAGGTGGAATATTGGATGCAGCTTGTATGAAATGACCAGACAATGAAATGTGGAACATGGGACGAAAAAGGAACAAGAGTACCCCACACTCCCGTCTGGTGGATGATGACTGTACATAATCCTTTGAGAGAAGCGATCATTAGGATGGGCATGCAACACCTGGAAAATCTCTCATGCACTGTCATCATTACTTCTACTAGTGTGTTTTGAGCTTGGCTGACCCATATTGGCAGATGATTCTCCATGCATCAGGACCAGGAAGAGGCACAACAACCATGTCATAAGCTTGCACTTTGAGTTCCATCGCTTCTGGGTATGAGGCCTTGGGGACCTTGGAGCACGTGGCTTTAAAGTCAAACCATAACTTGAAATCATTCACCAACTTGTCAAAAATGACCTTCCCTGACAACGCTTGTTGCATATCTTTGGATTTGTTATGATCCAATCAGCAGTTTACTAGGCACTCCTTATAATCCTTCTGAGAAAGTAAAGGACCCATCTCTTCCCAAAAAAAGGGGAGCCCCCTATTCATCAATGGTCTGAATAGCTTGATGACCTCCCAAATTTTGTGCTCAGTGACCTCCATTTTGGCCTGCACTATCTCCATCATCCTGTGTTTACCTATCACCTTTCTAGCTTCAGAGACAACAACGACCCTGTTTTGAAGACCGTAACTGCTAGAGGCCTCATCTGACAAGGAGCTCAGGAAGGTTATGGAACTTTCTATGGTCTCCAAAGGTTTTTTGTTCACTTCAACCCCTACTATTTGGACTTGTTTCCTGGCTTCGCTCATAGCAAATTCCAGGTTTTCAATAACATTGAGATAGGGTCAGAACTTGTCGGCTTCTATGATGATTTGGTCCCATATCAGATGCTTAATGCCTTGCAAGGAAAGTTTTCCGATCACTTGTTGGCTCAACTTATCATTTTGTCGAGTCAATTCTCAGCATTTCTCCTCAACCCTTTCTCTTCCTTGTTTCTCTTTGACTCTTTCCTTTTCCAATTCCTCAACCTGCTGCTTTAGTTTAATGAGCTTGGTATATTTTAGGCCTATCTGGGACATTGCTTTGGAGAGGGAGCTGGTGTCTACTTCTTCAGTTGTACCTATGGACTGAATTTCCTTCTATGTGTTCTTGCTCTGAAGCTCACTTTCCTTCGTTGCTAGTCTAGATTTTAACTCTACTTCGCTATTCCTCAAGAGTTGGAAATCTACTTCCCATTGCCTCCCATTTTATTCAAGCTTCAGTGGCTTAGCCTTGCAATCAATAAACTCAGAATTCAACGCCTCCTTCTCCTTTTCAAAGTCAACCAATTCATTCGCTTCAGAGAGCTGGGAACTGGGGATTCTTAACTTCTTTTTCAAAGTCTGTATCTATTTATCTCTGTCATCAAGCATTTTCTAGACCAAACTCCCTTTATACATAGATCCCTCCATTTGTATAGCTTCCTTCTATAAGTTGTTGAGTTGGGATTTAAGTGCTTTAATCTCTACTCTCAACTTTCTTAAAAAATTAGAAGTTTTTGCTTTACTCTCCTCTGACTTGGACAATTGTATGGTGGCTTTAAGCAGTCTGGTATTCAGTATGTCTCCAGTTTCTTTGTTCAGGTGTATGATGTCGAAAGTGGGGACCTTTGAGAGGCTTACATTGACCTCTGACACCTTACTCCCCACTACCAGGGCTAAGCTAAGGGTATCAGTGACATGATCCCTTACATTTTTTAGTGCCACATTGGGCTGAGGCAACTACGAGGCTTCGCGGTATAGTTCTGCTGTCTCCTCAAAGGTTTTATTAGCCCTTTCTCGGTAAGACCTCAGCCAGTCCTCTTTGGACGCATGTTTTCTCAGAGTCTTCCCATCAAATACATACTCTTGCATCTGCAATTTGGACGCCTTGGACTCCACTTGTTGCTATAGCTTTACTAAATTTTTCTTCTTTGCCTGTCCCTTTTTAGCCTGCACCAATTGCTGTCCAGGTTCTATTTTCTACTTCTTGGGCATGCTGGCAGTGTCCACTTCTTTGGTGTCCATGGGCTCTATACTCCCTCTTTTTATTGAACTCATCGAATAGGTAACCAATGATGAGTATCCCCTTGCAATCACAACTATAGTAGCCAACTCATTTTGGGGAGAAACTGCTCCAGGTAGCTGCGAGCCAGTGTCCTTCTCGGCGCTAGTATCCATTGGGGCAAGATTAGGGAAATCATCCCAATTCGCTTTTTCTCTAAGTCCAGGAACCTCCGTGTTCTCAAAGGGTTGGCATTTGAGAGTTTTTCTTCTCTTGGAGATAACCTGGTGAGGATCATAATTTATTGCTTGGTCTTGGGGAAATTCCATGCCTTTGAGCGAGTTGGAGAACAGGGGCAATACAGCTGTGTTTCTAACTGTGTATGATCCTAATTTCCAAGGAAAAACCAAATTCAAACTCTTCTTGAAGTTTAAGAAGTGTTCCTCTTCGACCATAAGTTTTTGCCGGATTAATTCTAAGAAGAAAATCCTGGGGTTAAGAAAGCTGGCAGGATGTATGGCGGATGTACGAAACTGTATAGTCTTATGGTTGTCCCAAAATCTGAGAGGAACCAGTACCCTATCTTCTTTCTTTTCAACAATTGCAACATCTACCTCATTTCAGGCAACACCCTAAGCAGCCTCTCCTGAAAGAAGACTTCATATATTTCGACCATCAATTGGTTCATGAATTTATAGTAATCAGTGGCCATTTCAGCAGTGATTTCCAATTCTGGTACCTGCAAGTCTTCCTCATTATAGGCTATGAACATCCTCAGCAAAAAGGACTAGAACCTAAATTTTCTGGCATCATGGAAGTTCACTAACTGAGAACGGATGTTCTCGGCTAAGAACTCATCAAACTTAAGGCGACAAGACTGACATGACTATCCAGGCAATTTGTGTTCGGCCGCAAAAGTATCTAAGACGAATAAAAGACCAATAATGACTCTGGGACGTATGTGTCGGTATGTAGACCTAGGAACTGACTGGCCAAGGATATACACCATTGAGTGTCTTCGTTGAACTGGCTGAGGTCAATAGGGTAAGATAGGTAAATGGATTCACCAGCAGGCTTAGAATAGGTCTTCAGGAAGGCGTCTTTAATTTCATCAGTAGATTCTCTAAAAGAAAGTATAATGTCTTCTTCTTGATAGTCCCGGGATATATGGATGAATGCGTCGGGGATATCCATGGTTTTGCGGATGAGAGAGGCTTGAAACAGGTAGAGGATTTTAGACTTAGACCTATCCATAATAACTCCTTCGACGATAGATAAATTATCTGTGCACCACTCGACAAATTCAAGGCACTGGGGGGTTTGGTTGACAGAGAAAAAATGAAAGAAAGACTTAAAAACACCGCAGGCATCTATGCCCTGGTTCTTACGATCTTCCAGTTTTCCCCTGGCAATTTTGATAACTTATTCCATCAGGATGGTATCAAAACCCTCAAATTTTGTATCTAATAGGTGTTCTTCCATTCTTTGACCTGATACCTATGGTTCTATATCATCTCTCACCCCCACTACCTCCATTAAGACAATTTTCAAATAATACTGAGGGAGTATGAAGGGCCTACCTTGTTCTGTATCACGGTCCCCTAGCTGGTCCAAGCTGGTGTTCTGGATGTGACTTGGATATTTTGACTGCTTTGAGGTTTCAGAAAGAACAAATCTTTGTAGCTTCGTGTGGGCCTATTTATATCTTCTTACACAATATAACCTTCGCGCATCTCCCAGGCGGCTCGTACCGTAGATTTACCCTTTGCGGTCTCATACCATAGATCTGTGGGGTTCACATTGCCACACATGTTCTTACTTTATGCGTACACAACTTGGCCATTTATTAGGATCAAATTCTTTCCTGACCGTCGATCTGAGCGGACCCCACCTCTCTTTGCGTAGTGAGGTTTTTTTCCTCTCGTGCTACTCCAGATCGTGAAATGAATCATAGCCGCTGATCTGCCTTTGCTCACACTAGCACCGCTGATCAAAATGGCCCATACCACTTTTTGCAATCCACATTTGCATCTTCTTCCTTGTAAGTTTGGGATGCAAAATGGCTCTCAGCCGCAGATATTCTTGGGCTCCAATCTTGATATTCAGATGCGTCCAAGCTTTAAACTATTTCGCAAGGCTGTAGAGTGGCTTTCAGTTGGGCAGGTTCGCTGTGCAAAATGATCTGATGCTATTGATCTGCCTTCTGATCATCTTTAGCCATCAATTGAGACCCCCCTTTAACACGTCCAACATTTCCTCTTAGCTTTGTTTCCCCGATCCACAGACTATCTTGCTGCTGAGTGTTACCTTGCGTATGCCATCAGCTCCTTCTACTTCCTTCCCAACATTTCCCAACAGGCCAGAGAATGTGAGTAACACTCATACCCAAAATTTAATTTAGTGTTAACATCATCATTTTTTATTAGTTTATAACCAACGATCATAGGAGTATTCACAGACTTGGAGTCTTCCATCTTAAACTTCTTAATCATATCTTTGATTTACTTGGTTTGAGAAATGAAGATTCCTTTGTCAGACTGATAGACTTGTAATCCCAAGTAAAATGTTAATTCACCCAACATTGACATTTCAAATTCCTACTTCATTTCAGAAGTAAAGTTTACACTTAGTACTTGCATATTGCTTCCAAATATGATATCATCCCATAAACAATAACAATGATCATATTCTTATCTTCAATGTTTATGTATATTTTATTATCAATGGCTCCTCTTTTATATCCTTGTTGCTTCAAGTAGTTATATAGCCTTGAAAACCATGCTCTTGGGTCTTTCTTAAGATGATAGTCTTCCTATTTTATTTTGCAAACATAGTCTCTATTCTCGGATAAGAGAAAATCTTCTGGTTGTTCGATATAGACTTCCTCTTCTAGTTTCCCATTTAGAAATGCAGACTTGACATCCATTTGATACACTTTGAAGTTTTTGTAACATGAAAATGCCAAGAACATTTTGATTACTTCAAGTCTTGCTACAGGTGAAAGGTTTCTTCAAAATCAATACCTTCCACTTGAGCATATCCTTTACATACTAACCTTGCTTTGTTTCTTATTACTTTTCCATTTTTATCTAACTTGTTTTTGAAGATCCATTTGGTCCCAATGACATTCTTTCCTTCAGGTCTTGGGACAGGTTCCTAAGTTTGGTTCTTCTCAATTTCATCCAATTCTTCATTCATGGCCTTGATCTAATTTTCATCTTTACTAGATTCTGTGAGGTTCTTAGGTTCCACCACTGATAGTAAGGCTTTTTCATTAAACATTAGTTTCATTCTTATACTGATTCCAACATATTTGTCAGCTATGATTTGTGTCTCTGGATGATTCTTTTGTATTCTCCTAGATGGATATTTTTTTATTAGATTTCAGAGAGTCTTCTTCTTCACTTTCCTGAGAGTCTTATTTTTCTACTCTTTCTTATTCTTCTTCAAGAGCATCCTCTTCTAGTGAACTTTCTTCTTTTTGTTTGTCATCTATTTCTTCAACATCCTCACTTTCTTGGATTTGTATTCTTCTTGACTTCGTGTCATCAACAGTTACACTTGCACTTTTTATGATCTTGTGCAATTTTAGATTATAACATATGTATTCCATTTTTGTGGAAGAATATCCAAGAAATATGCCTTCATTCATTCTAGAGTCAAACTTCCTTAGATTATCATCTTCTCTTTTTTTGTAGCATTTACTTCCAAAAACTCTAAAATATCTAACTGAAGCTGGTCTTCCAAACCATAGCTCAAAAGGATTCTTGTCTCTATTCATTCTAAGTTGTCCTCTATTTTGTTTGTAGATAGATGCATTAGAGGAAATTTGGGGTCTAAAATGGGCCTTATAAGAAAACGTGCCAAAATAATTTTTTGTGAGTTGGAATTCAAGAACCAATAGAATTTCA
>LPNX010149935.1:2179437-2192328 GCA_001517045.1 Pseudotsuga menziesii
GTTTGGGTACTCGTTGGATGCGGAATCAAATTCCGCATCCAACGAGCTCTCCCAATCAAAATTTGAGTAAAAACACAGGGAGATATGTCGAAAATACGATTACAAAAAGTAGTTTTTTTCTTTCTTCCTCCAAAATTAATCAATATTATTTTATTATTTTAACTATTATTTTATTATTTTAACTATTATTTTATTATTTTCCTTAGGAGGCCCATTTTAGACCCCAAAATTCCTCTAATGTATATACTATTTCTCTCCAATAGCCATCATGAATTTTTTATTCATTAAGGATAGTTCTAGCTACTTCCTGGGCTGTCATGTTCTTTCTCTCTACTACTACATTTTGATGATGAGTTTTTGTTGTTGAAAACCATTTTTTGATTCCATGAAATTCACAAAACTAATTGAATTCATTTGGGTGAAGTTTCCACCATTATCTGATATTAGACATTTAATCTTGCGATTTGCTTGATTCTCAACAAGTACTTTGAAGGCTTTGAATTTCATAAAGGATTCTTATTTTTCTTTAAGAAATGTCACCCAAGTCATCCTTGTATAATAATCGATTAATAACATAAAGTAATATTCACCTTAACACTTTTAGTCCTTATTGGTCCACAAAGATCAGTGTGAATTAATTCTAATGGATGAGAGGTTGTATGTTCTTTCACCTTGAAGCTTGTTCTTGTTTGTTTCCCATGAAGACAATGTCTACAAACATGATTTGGTGGTTTTATGATCTTTGGCAGATTTATTACATCTCCCTTCTTACTAATTTTTACAAGATTGTCAATGTTTAGTTTCCCCATCCTTCTATGCCATAGAAAACTTTCATCAATTTGACTCATTTAACATTGTTCTTCATTTTGTCGAATATAGACATTTCTTGGAGTTCTTACAGTAGTCCCAATAAGCTTTCCTGAATATTTTCTTCGTATTTTACACTTCTTGGAATCAAATATACATATGTGTCCTTGATCACATGTATGGCTCACACTTAAGAGATTAGGTTTTAAGTTATTTACAAGAAAAAAATTTATCTTTCATATTGTCTGTAATAGCTACTGTACCTTTTCCAATTAATTTAGAATATAGATTATCTCCAAAACTGACTTTTCCTTTTTTTATTTCTTTTGAGAGTTATAAACTTATTTGGGTCTCCTGTCATGTGTTTTGAGGATCCACTGTCCACATGCCATAGATTTTGTTTCTCCATAGCACATAGAGCTAATGAACATTCCATATCATCCTTCTTTTTACAAACCTTTCTCTCCTTTTTGTCTTGATATTTTGAGGTGTCATCTATAGGAATCATTATTTTGCAATTTCTAGCAATGAGTCCTTGATTACTACATTTGTATCATTCTAAACTATAAATTTGTAGAGGAGTAAAAAAATTATAGTTTCTTCCTTCTGGATTGTTTCCAATACTACTTTTCTAATAGAAGGAAGTTTGTGGTGTAATTCCTTTATGAATAGGAAACATTAATTTACAATTTCTAGCCATATGTCCAAAATTGTTATAGGTATAAAAATTTCCTAAAAATAGTTGTTGATGCCTACTTGTCATTGGTATTTTAGGTATCATATATGTTCTTTGTAAGAGAGGAGCATATTTATTACTTTCTTCCCTTTTAATTTGGATTTTGAGGGCAACAACATAGCTTCTTTTATTTCCATCTTGGTTTGTGCAAGAGGAATGTCATGGTTTCTTTTCTCAGATTTATTGCTTGATGGTATTTGCACACTTAATATTTCATCTAAAGTATTTAATCTTTTCTCAAACTTTGATTTGATATATTCTTCATCCAACTTCTTTCTAAGGCACATAATATCTTCTTTAAGCCATTTCAGATTCTTGTATTCTCTTTTTGAGTTTTTTTCTAGATTGTTCTCATCCTTTTTTCCTACTAGAAATTGATTTTTTATGTCAGCAATAATTCTTTCTGTATCATTGTTTTTCTCTTCAAATTCATTCATATGAGTTTTTGATTTTTTGTACATCCTTTTATAATTTCCTAATTCTCACTAAAACAAAAAATGGATTTAGCGTCTCTTTTTGCATCCTTTTTTGCGTCTAGACCATCTTTCAGTGTATTTTTCTTCATTTTTTGGACAAAATGGCGCAATTTCACGGGTTGGTGCTATTTTATGCATTTTTTGCGTCCTTTTTCTAAATATGGGGCAAATTGTGACATAATTTGCACCGGGTTTTGCACTAGGTTATGCGCCAGGTTTTGCATCAGGTTTTGCGACAGGTTTTTAGCCTAGTTTTGCACCTAATTTTGCACCTAGTTTGTACATCTACTCTTGTTGTGCCCCCTTTTATGCCCATGTTTGCCTCAACTTTTATGCCCTTGTTTTCATCCAATTTTGCATCCTTTTTTACATCCACTTTTGCATCCACTTCTGCTTCTTTGTTTGCATCCCTTCATGTGCCAAGTTTTGCATCAAGTTTACATCCTGTTTTGAGTCTAGTTTGACATCTCATTTTGTTTCAGCCATTTTTGCATCCATTTTTTCGTCCAATTTTGCACCCACGTTTTCATCCCTTTTTTCATCCCATTTTGCATCCATGTTTACGTCTTTTTTTGCATCTACTATTGCATCTTCTTTTGCATCCACTTTTGTCGCATCCCAATTCACACCCATATTTGCACTTACTTTTACACCCAATTTTGCTTCAAATTTTACATCCATGTTTGCATCTTTTTTTGCATCCAATTTTACATCATTTATTGCATCCCTTTATGCATCCACTTTTGCATCGGGTTTTGCGTTGGGTGTTACGACTACTTTTGCATCTACTTTTGTTGCATTCACTTTCGCATCCAATTTTGTATCCAATTTTACATCCATTGTTGTATCCACTTTTGCGCCAAGTTTTTCATCATGTTTTGCTTCCATGATTGCATCATTTTTTGCATCCACTTATGCATCACCTTTTGCATCCATTTTTGGTGCACCCCATTATGCGCCCACTTTTGTGCCTACTTTTGTTGCATTCTTTTTTGCATCCAGTTTTACACCCAGATGTTGAAGATGAAAATGAGGATAATGATTATGATATTGAGGATGGTTATGATGATGATGATAATGTTGTTGATAATGAAGAGAATGATGAAAATGATGATTATGATGATGATGAGGATAATGGCAATGACAACATTGCCGATGATTATGATGGAAATGAAATGAATGGTGATGATGACAATGACAATGATGATGAATACAATGAGAATGATGATGTTGATCATCTTAAAAAATAAGTTGTTATTTGTCATGCATAAATTGTGTGTGTCCTCCATGACCCTTTTCTACTAATCACATATTTTGGGTAGATGCTATTTCTTATGCCAAAGGTAATGATGAATAACTGATGAAAATGCCAATAATGATGATGATGATGATGTCAAGGACAATGGCGATGATGATGACATAGATGATGATTATGCTGATGATGATGACTATTGTGATAATCATGATGACAATGACAAAGTTGACGATCATCATCATCATCATCATCATTTCCATCATCGTCATCTCCATCATCGTCATCACTGTCATTGTCATCTAGTTCATCATCGTCATCATTTAAAGCATATGGGATATGTTTACCATTTAAAGCATGCATAACAAGTGGGATTATTCTAAAACACCCCACCAAAGTACAAAATTCAAATCACAAGGGAAACATAATATTGAAATTGTTCCAATTTTCTTTCTCCCAACAAAACATGCTTCATTTTAGGGAATTATGTCAAAATCCATACATTCATAGTCCATCCATACTATACTTGTAATAAATGTAAATATAATACTTAACCAAATTTATAAAATAGGTAAATATTTTATAAACACCCTTATGATATATAAACTTATTTCACCTTAATAATGGTAAAATATGTAAATATAATAATAATATATAATTAATATAAATATGTTACTATAGTTCATATGTTAAAAGATTTAATATAAATAAATATATATAGTTCATATGCTATGTGATTTAATATAATTAAATATATACACATATTATCTACTCATACATTATACAAATTAAAATATAGATTAAAACCTATGAAGTTTCATAGGGAAACGAAGCAAAACATGAAGGATTTTTCAAATATAGATCTATGTACAACTACCCATTTCCCAAAGGGGCTTTTGCTAAATCAATCTATGGATTCGGGGTTATGAGTATCAATCTGGTCCGTCTGGTTCGTCCCCAATTCGGCCATGAGAGGGTTTAATTCGATCATGAGAGGTTTTAATTTTATTCCGCCCAAGAGGACTTCTTAGGGCGCCCAGTTGGCAACATGGGTGTCTTGATTCTCGGGCTAAGCCGTTCAAAGCCTGGTTTTTTGGGATGGATCAAAGTAAACTAGGATATCTACCGCTGTTGATGCCTCTACTGTCTCTGTCTTAGATGTTTCTCTCTTAGATACTATATAATATATAACTATGATGGTGGTGCTACTGATTCTAAGTCACCAAAATTTATATCGCTATCTCGCGATTGAATTTTGTATTACTACAGATTGGCATTTAAAACTATGTTTTATGAGAGGGATTCACACAGATGTACTAATTAGGAATATCTAGGATAAGACCCAGCCAAGAGGCCTAATCTAAGTAGCCATACCTCAAACTCTACGATGGTACATAAATTACGGGGACAAGGGGCCAAATCCATACGATCATTGGATGCTGAGAACGAACCGGGTGAGCCTGCTCTGTTATAGGGACTAACGGATTGGGCGCACAACACTACGAAGATTTGGATTTATAACAAGTGGCTCTTGAACTGTCTATTACTCAAGTACCAGTCATGATAATGCTTTCTTATGGAGCCTCTAGATGACCTCCCAACTTCTAACTTCCACATTGCGTTAAAGAAATCAGTGCATTTTCCTTTAATAGGACCATTGAAGATGGAGATAATTTGGAATTGAATCAAAATAACGAAGATGGAAAGAATTGGGTATTGAATCAACTCATGTGGCTTCTTTATAATTTTATGTCAGGTAGCGTGATTTCTAAGAACAAATGCAAAGGATTCTCCATCATTGTTGTATTTTCCTATTTCTCTGTTACGCCCTGTGTAGAATCTTCTACAACCATATTTTGCTTATAGGCCAAATGCAAATGTTATGGCCTAAGGATATGTATTTTGACCTTGACATTGCTCAAGTTACAAAAAATATCCATGGTTAACCAAAATTCATAAAAGAGGCACTATATCTTTCTCACATGCCAATATTCCCTTTATAGGGCTTTGTGGTGGCCTAAGGCCCACACATACTTCATGAGCCCCAAGGAAAAATGTTTTGGCCCAATAACTCTTTTCACATCAAATCATGGCCAAGGGACTGAAAGCCATATATCAAATCAAACCCTATATCAGATATTAGTGTTTAAACCCAAGCGATGGATGCAAGTTTTTGTTTTTTAAGGTGGAAATTGCCTTCTGTCTAGATCCAAGAGGATTACAATTGGCCTGAATTTGTCAGGCCCACAAGCAGCCTGTTTTTAGCAATATGATGGCCCTTAAAAATATGAATCAGTAATTACAACTTATTTTCATTTGGCTAAGTCCATACTCTTATGTCATAATCACCCAGGACTTGCACCTGGAATTTAACCTGATGAGTAGACTGATATTCCACTGCTGAAATACAACAAAGTAGAAATGTCAAAAGCATCTGTTAACAGAAAGAAAAAAAAATTGCAATTGTTAGATGAGATACACAACTAAATTGAGAAACCATCAAATATCAATTAATGGATCACCTATGACTTCAAAATTCTGGATCATTTTGAAAAGATCTGAAAATGTATCAGTCAATTGACGTCTCACAATCATTTCACTTCAATTTCACTTGACAAATCGATGCATCCTACATAACTAGCAGTAATCTTGGTAATGCTGAGAACCACCTTTAAAATACCACTCTCTGCACTAGTTCTCCGGGAAGATGAGACCATCCACAGAAGCCAATCAAAATGATCATGACTTCCTTCACAATGATGGCATATAAGGCTGCGGCCTTAATATTCTAAACTAGTAATCACGTCTCTCTTGTAGTAAGCGTTCTACAAGGGAAGGGTAGGAAATCATTTTAAAACTAGTATTGGTTGGGGTTATTCTATATCACTACTTTAGAACCACCATATCATCAATTGAGCCCCAACTTTCTATAGTAGTTGGCCTTGGCCTCCTGGGGTAGATAAATGTTGATGCAAGAGCATCTTCTTCAATGGAAACTTGGAATGACCTTTTCATTGGTCAACAAAATGAAACATCAATTTAACGTTAAACCAAGGTATGAATTTAACTTGGTTATTAATATTATTTATAAACATTTTAATCTAAAAATATATAAACTATTATTTAAATTTATATAAACTTTAGAAAGAGAAACACATTTTTAAAATAATCTATTCATTAATATTATTTATAAACATTTTAATCTAAAAATATATAAACTATTATTTAAATTTATATAAACTCTAGAAAGAGAAACACATTTTTAAAATAATCTATCCATTAATATTATTTATAAACATTTTAATCTAAAAATATATAAACTATTATTTAAATTTATATAAACTCCGAAAGAGAAACACATTTTTAAAATGATCTTTAATATATTGGATTGACGAAAAATAGCTTAAAAATAAAATAAGATAAAAATCATTAATTTTTATGTCGTTTATATCCATAAATATGATCCACTATTGCTATTGATAAATGATGAACCAAGAGAATATGATAATTTTGAACAAACTCATTTATATATTTGGCTATGTCATTTCTATTCATAAATATGATCAACTATTGCTATGGATAAATGATGAAGCAAGAGGATATGATAATTTTGGACAAACTCATTTATATATTTGGCTTTTCAGCCTTTATATTTTCCATCTTTTTATTTGGTAATTGGCACCAAACAAGCAATGGAGCTCATTACAATAGAATTCTATCTTTTGCACCAAAATTTTCCTATTGGAGAGTTTGATAGATTCGTTCGCGAGAGCCTTTCATGTTTACTCGGAACATTCTCCAGTCAATGAAAATGATGGATGGATATTGAAGCGAAAAATGCAAGGGAGGGGAACCAAATTCACCCAAAAGGAAGATTAGAGGGGGAGAGAAGTGCATTTCTCCATGAATAGTCCGAGAGCAAGCTTCCATGCTCAAAAAATGGGGACCATCCCACTAATTCTACCCTATGTTATACTATCTATAGAAACACTCCTTGGATCCCCTGCTCCATACCTACAACATATCATAATTGGATACCATCAACATAGTTGGTCAGGTTTAAGAACCCTCCTGTTAGTGTACAGGTGGGTAGGTTGTCCCCTTTACCCCTTCAGTTGAGTTAGGGCTTGCATCATTATGCAACGCGTTAGTGGCGATCTAGAGGATTTGCTGTGAAGAAATATCTGAGCTGGAGTCAGAGGTCGGATGTGGCATATGTCTTGGATTATGCAATGTCAAAGGAGGTGGGTAGGTTGTTCCTGATATTTTCCCTTTACCCCTTCAGCTGAGTTAGGGCCTGCATCATTATGCAACGCGTTAGTGGCGATCTGGAGGATTTGTCATGAAGAAATATTTGAGCTGGAGTCAGAGGTCAGCTGTGGCAGATGTCTTGGATTGTGCAATCTCAAAGGAAGGTATGCCTATAGAAAATATTATATTTTTATGTTATTGTTTTTTTTCATATGGAGCATTCCCCTGCATTGAGAGGAATTGAGGGCTCGTGTGGTGCATATGCGCATCCATTCCAGGGATTATTCCATCCTAAGAATGCCTCCATATTATTCAGTGTTAGAATAGGATAGGAATGATGCAATAGGAGACAAATATGAATCAATTCAAGATGCAATTTGAAACACGAATTCACTGAATTAGCTTCATTGTGGATCTCTGATGGATGATTGTAATGTGTTTGATGGAATACCTCAATGAGATAACTTTTCATGGAATGTGGTGATCATTTCTTATGCCAAACTTGGGATTGTAGACAAGACCATGAGTTCCAATATTGAGTAGCTATCCTCTGTGCAATATCATGTGTTATAGAGTTCCTCCAAAGAAAAACCCAACATTTGCATAGAGAACCTATGATTTGGAACTTGACGTTTAGCTCAATATGCATCTCTTGTAGGATGTGACTCAATGATTGAATCGTATTCCAATGGCAGAATGTATGAAATAGAATTAACAACACATAATATAGAATAATACTTAATGATATTCCATTTATATATATAGTAACACATATTTCCATCCAATGAGTAGAATTCACATATATCTAATTTCTACATATTTTACAAAAAAAAATAGTATTCTACATATTTTGTGAGCTTTTAAGAATACGTTATTATATCTATCTAGAGCTAAAATGAACACTCCTTTCAAAAATTTTGAACATGGAGAAAAGAGAATAAAATTTGTGAACTTGTCCAAATAAACTATACTGATTCCTGAATCCTAGTGTAAGTATTTCGTTTATGGTGACTAGTGATTAACTAAAATTTAATACTAATTCTTCAAAGAAACAAGCAGTGAAATTGAAAGCTAGTAAACAACATTTCTTCTGTTGACCAGTCCAGTCTCTCAAGAGTAGAGCTCATCGTCCAGGGGTTAAAATTGACGCCCGTATGGACGTATTTGGGTTTTTCCCCGGAAAATACACTTAAATTTGAAATTACCACGTCACCTATGAATTTTATTTAATTTTTCTATCTGTCAAATTTGACGGGAAAAGACAAAACTAACCCGTATCTAAATTTTATTAATATATATAAAGACGTTTAAATTTAGTATTATAAGTTAATATGCGGCAATTCTGCATGCATCATTTCCTGGGCTGGGGCTGGCCAGAGTAGATGGACAGTCGCTTCCAATTAATCAACATTGAAGTTCAAGGCTCTTGTCATTGAAAAGAGTGTGAATTGGCAGGAATTTGGAGAGTGTGGAAGGTTTCAACCATAGTACTGCATTGCATAAACCATTTCAATTTTCCATCTTACCGATTCGGGCGACTTCCTCGAGTGTTTTACGATTGAGTCGGGTTCCAAACCCCGGGTATTTCAGATGATGATCAGGGTCTGCTAGAAAGAAGAGAGTTTTAGTGGTTGCAAAGACAATGAAAGAAACATAATTTCAGTTGTTGCAGAAGGATTTAAAGAAACGAAAATTCATGATTTCCATAGATTTTAAAACCCTATTTTCCTTATGAGCAGCCATGGTTGAAGAACGATTCATATCGACATGCGATTTATCTTCATCATCTTCTTCTTTTTCTAGTTCTTCAACCGATTTGACGGCCTCCTTGGCTTCCTTGGATGACATCACCGACAGTGACAATTCTTCATGGGGTTTCCTTGGACGACATCACCAACAACAAAAATTCTTCATGGGGTTTCTCGCCTTCACCGATGATGCCTGATGGCTGTAATGAAGGCCCTCTCTTCCACATGAAGTCTCTAAGAGGTATCCTCCCTTCTCACAAGTAAGTCTATTAGAAACCATGCATTTACTAAGAAAATAGTTCTGTCTTCATTTTGAACGGGGGATGCTGCAATCTTTTATTGGTTTTTACTGATTGTTTGCGTGATTTGCAGGAGGGGTTTCTCCAATTTTTTCATCGAAAAGTCGCAGTCTTTTAAGTCTCTGGAAGATGTGAAATGCGTAAAAGACCTTGCCAAGATGGAGAAGAAGCTTAGGAGTTTCCATTGCTGCCAATGTTGGGAATCAAAAATAAAGTCATCAGATAATAATCAGAGCACTCGACCACCAATAATCTTGGCAGGCTTATCGGAATCCATGAAATGGCCTGCAAAGCTTCCTTTGGCCATACCGTAAGATGAGCAAGATAAGTATCCATTTAAAACTTTAATACCCTATATGGGGTGGCAGAGCAAACACTAATTTATAGATCCAGTGCCCAAGAGCTAGTCCTAAAAACTCAACATAATACTCAAAATGTGCCTCTTTTTATTTATTATGAACTTATCAAACCCTGATTGGTTTCGATTCGGGGATGGATGAAACCCCATCTGATGTAGATTTAGGATGGTTAATGTGGGTTTATGAAGAATATTGGGTTTGGAGTTCTACTGGGTGGAATATAGCCCTGCTGCATATATAATTTCGAGCAAGCAATCCAGTCTGCAATTGATGATTTTCTACACTGGAACGGTGAACCTATATGACGATATTCCTGCAGATAAGGTATGAGGATTTAAGGATGCTTAAAACTTCAAATGATTATGAGATCGAAGAAGACTTTGAACTAATTTAGAATATAATGAAATATGTTTGCTTTTACAGGCCCAAGACATAATGCTAATTGCAAGCAGTGGAAGTTATTCCAGTTATCAAAAGACTGAAGTCAAGAAATTATTCAGGTTATCAAAAGACTAAAGTCAAGAACAGATCTGGATCACAGACTGAGTAGAAAAAGTCAGTTCCAACAGACATGAAGTTAACGAAAGGATCAGGTTCCATCCCCAGCCTTCAATTAGCAAGGTTAACACAGGTACGACTAAGGACTGCAATCTTCCTTGGGACATTAATTTGAGTCAATCCGACCTCCTTGATGCAATTATTTAATATTTAGATCAAGATTTAGAAAGGCTATAATAGCTCAGTGACAAAAACAAACTACTCAAAAACTAGAGCTAGTGTAGAACCCTATGAATAATGGTGTTCATGGTTAAATGTTAAATTTTCATGATGATTCTACTAAGTTCTAGCCCGTGAAGTCATGAGACCAAGGTGTTTTTTCCCAGCCAAAGGCCTAAAACCTATTCAACAAATTGCAAGCTAGATTCTACCTCTGGAAATGCATAGTTATTCCTACAGATTTAAGGTTAAATTTTATATGCCAAAGATTTAAGAATTTGTTTTTTGAACAAATCTCAGCTAGATTCTAGTAAAATCATAGGAATGGGATAAATTCATTTTTTTTTATTTTTTATTTTTTTTGTTAATTTTTTGAAATTTTAAGATTTAAATAGGTAATCTATTGTTAGAATATAATCCGTTAGGGATTATAATATTGTAAATAAATAAAATAGGAATAGTTGGAAGCTGAAAAGGCTAGACGGAAGGTTAAACAAACCGTCACATGAATGTATAAATGAATGCTTAGCCATGAATAGAATATTGAATCGGGAGTTATTACCAACAACTGGTATCAGAGCAGGTTGTCTTCCATAACTCCTGCTACATTTCTGCGCCCTCCTGGCTACCAGACTGCCTGCCAGTCTGCCCCTGCGTGCATTCATTATGTGCATTTATTTTCTTAATGAAGAGCCTAACCCTAAACCTAATTATTGGTATTCTGCATACTCTCTATGAAATTGTTGTGCATGACCTGGTGTGACATTCTCTCCTGAGTCGCGCTCTCTTGATAGGCAAACCCCATCCATTGCTTGTAGACTGCACTGTGACGTTGTGCATTGAAACTATCCTTAGCTTGGCATATTATTTTAAAGTCTGGTAACCTCTCTTCCATCTTCATATATCTATAAACTATTTGAAAGTTGTATGCTGCGAGCTGTATGCGAGATTGTATTTATCTCTGCGATCTGTAGCTACCGAGATTGTATTTATCTCTGCGATCTGCTGGGTTTTGTTGTTGTTTTTTTTGGTCTGCAAACATTGAGACTCATCCTTATTGATTCCCCTATTTATTAGAGGAAAGACGAGATGTGAGTTATATAGTATTGTTGTGTTGAAGGCGAGCTGTATATTGAAGGCGAGCTGTATGTTGTGCGCGAGCTGTATGTTGTGAAATTGCAGCTGTATGTTATGCGTATTGAAGGCGAGCTGTATGTTGTGCGCGAGCTGTATGTTGTGAAATTGCAGCTGTATGTTATGCGTATTGAAGGCGAGCTGTATGCTGCTCGTGACTATACTGAGGCTGCTTGGAGAGGAGATGATGTATTTTTGGATTGCACAAACCCTAGACTGAGCCTGCGTGGAGATATTGCAGCCTGTGCGTGGAGGCTGTGTTGTGTAAAGCGAGCTGCGATCTGCTTGGAGATTTATGCTGGTGACTGCGTGGTATATTATGCTTCAGACTGCGTGGTATATTACCCTTTTTTTGGAGACTGCGTGGTATATTATGCTGGTGGTGGTGCATGGTATATTACGCATGCAGTGTATATTATGCTGGTGGAGCTGTAAAGACTACATTGGCGACCATAGTGGGAGACTGTCTGCGTGAAGGCCCAGTGAAGACTGTATGTTGGAGAATTGTATGCTGCCTGTGACTGCGATGATATAATACATGCTGTTGATGGTTGATATTTGCTGTTGATGGTTGATATAATACATGCTGTTGATATTTCCATTTTGAGAGCTCTTCATTGTATGCTGCCTGTGATTGCGATGATATAATACATGCTGTTGATGGTTGATATTTGATGTTGATGGTTGATATAATACATGCTGATTGATATTTCCATTTTGAGAGCTCTTCAGTCCAGAATTGTATGCTGTTTCGATTTAGTCACGTTGAAGGCCTGTTGAAGACCGCCCCAGGCTACAAAGGTTTGTTGCTGTAACAATGGTCTATTTGATTTCTACGTGGACTAAATACTGCTAAAGACTGAGCGTGGACTGCATGCTGCGACCTGTGCTGCAGGCCTTAAAAGATAATATGCATTGATTATATATATATATGCGTTGATCATATATATGCTGCAGTGAACCCTAATTTTTTTGAAGTAAACCCTATTTTTCTTGCAAAGTCTGGATAGGGACTGAGATTGATATTGCAGACCAATATAAGGCTGTGTATGACTGACAGTAATATATATTTTGTATCTACTCATATATTTGCTATAAACCTGCATTGTATT
>LPNX010149936.1:0-12339 GCA_001517045.1 Pseudotsuga menziesii
CCGAAAAGGCTGGACGGAAGGTTAAACAAACCGTCACATGAATGTATAAATGAATGCTTAGCCATGAATAGAATAATCAATCGGGAGTTATACCTAACATATATAAATATTTTACTCATATTTATATATAATATATAAAAAATATTTTATTCACATTTATATGTAATATTAAAAATAAATTGCCACTCAGCAAAATTGGTTGAACCGTCAAATGATAGGCACGAAAAACTTCAAATCGTCATTAAAAATTAATTGACAGGCACAAGAAAATTGAATTTCCAGGCCTGATCATGGGTACGGATGGAATTGCAAACAGAACATATTGGATGAAATTGCAAAGAGAACATATTGTAAGGAAGGTTATTTATTTATTTATATATGTAATTTTTTATAAATAAAATTTTGTAATTTTTGTTGTTTGTTGGACTATTTTAAGTGGAGAAATGAAATCACCTGACAAGAAAACCCCAAGCATCCACACTCTGTAAGATTTAGCAATGTTTTTGCACATAGCCAAAAACAAGGAAAAACCAGCCGAAAATAGGGGGAAAATCGTCCCTAGTTAGACAACTCTATTTTTTACATGGAAATATGTACGGAAAATTCAGCAATAATTCTTCATAAAGGTTTGATGGAGAGTATTTAAGGCTCCAATTTATAACCTCTTTTTATAAGAGAGGGAGGGAGTTCCTTTTATAACAGAAGGAGGGAGTGTGTTTCCCTTGTAACCAAGGGAGTATGCGTATGCCTTACCATGCCTTACCAATTGAACTAACCTTGATACTATGGAATACATGTAATTGTAAATACATTGTATGGAATGTTTTTATTTTTTATGATTTTTATGATTTGATATAAATTATTTTATGATATTTTTAATTAAGCAAGTGGTGAATATAAATTAATGATGGTATTTTTGTTAAATGATGAAAATAGGTTAATATGAAATTTTTATTATAATGGAATTATGATTTAGAAAAAATCATAATTCATAATTTATTATTGAGAACTAAAATTTTTGTTTTTGTTGGTTTTTTTTTTCAGAGGAAAAAATACCAGTCTTTGATATTCATAAGAATCGGAAAGACATCTTATACAATATACAAGCATATGACTGAACAGAACTGCCCCCACCCATTCAGCAATAAAGTGAAAAGTATGACAGTCAGCCAAGAAATGTAATACAAACACAAATTCTGATCATATCAGACTTTTCTCATCATCCTTGGAAAACTCAGGTCAGAAAATATCGAAAAATCTGAAGTGCCCTGCAAACATACATTCCAAGGGAGCAGCACAGCTAGCTGAAAGTCTCACAAAATAGACAATGAAAGCATAATACATAACATACAAACCAAATGCTGAAAATAGCATATACAGTGCCAACAAAAATGGTGATATGTGGCCATCAAAAAAGTGTAAAGTGGCCTTCTCCAATGACCTTTCCATCCATAGTTTTCGAGAAATGTCCTTTACCCAATTCCAAATTGAGTGCCTTTTTTGATAAACCATCATCTAGCATATTGTGCTCCCGGAAAATATGATTGAAGGTCACCGGTGGAACTAGTAGTAGCATAGAAAATATCTCATCGCACCAATGTTTCAATGAGGGTATCTCGAGTGCTGATAGTCTTTTAACCCAAGAGATAATCACCATTGAATCACCGAGAATCATCTGAATAGGCAGTCCCATCAACATGCTAACTCTGAGAACAGACCAAAGAGCCAGCAGTTCAGCTCGGGTATTGGTGTTGATCCCACAACCCACATAAAAACTAAATATATGGGTTTCACTGATATAGATCACAAACCCATCTCCTCCCTTATGCAGTTGAGCAGCTCCATCAAAATATCCAACAGGAAAAATGTGCATTGGCTTAGGACCAATCTGCCTACAAGATTTTTTTAATTGAGGCACAGGGTGGATGGCAAGGCAACTCTCGATTCTGGATATAATCAGGGAGGCCACAGGTTTATCATTTTCAAAAATACATCTGTTACGAAGGAGCCATAAGAACCAGAAGACCACGACCAGGGTGTATCGAAAAGACGCATAAAGGGCTGTGGTATTAAACCAATGTGTTAAGAATGACAGTATAGAGCTGTGTGATGAGAAAGTGAAGCCCAATCTAGACGAAAAGTGTTTGAAGATTTTAATAGAAAATGGACACAGCAAGAACAGATGTCCACAGCCCTCAATGTTTCTTTTGCAGAAAACACATCTACTTGGCCCATAGAAACCGCAAGATTGAAGATGATCCCAGGTGAGGATTATGTCCCTAACCAACAGCTAGGTGAAGCATATTAGCTTCATGGGTAACTTCATGGACCACAGCAGGAACAAAACCCGGTTATGTTCTTCATCATTAATGTTGTGAAGTATACTATCATAACCACGAGCAGCACTGATAGGACCCACGTAATTACCATAAGTCCACAGGAGTGAATCATTCTCCTCGTTTAACCGGATTCTATTGTATTCCAGGCCCCTGATATATGATTTCCATTGAATGCTCCAGGCTTCACATAAATCCAGCTCTTCAGCTGAAAACCATTGACCAGTCACATGATTTTTTGCCTGATCGAGAGTGCAGATCCCATAGTCCTCAAGGTATAATCTCAAATCATCTGATAGAATAAAGGAACAACCAAGTCCTACAATTGGGTCCGCTCCCACTCGAACCTCAAAACCATTACCCACCAGCCAAATTAAACCATTCCCAATCCATTGCAATGTTTTTAGAAAACCTTTCCAAATGATAGAAATATCCCAATGCCTGAAATATTTAATTCTGCACCAAGTTTGGACTGTCATATTTTTCATATATTTAGCCTTAAGAAGCTGATGCCAGATGCCTCCATTGTTCAAAGCAAAACAGAAATTTTTCATCCGGAGAGAAATACTGAAGTGAGGGAGATGTTTGATTCCCCATCCACCCTGGGAAATCGAGCGAGCCAACAAGTGCCAATCAATTAAGTCGAACTTTTTTTGTTTGGCCGAAGACCCCCAAAGGAAAGAGAAGATGAGAATTTTGAGTTTGTTCAAGATGGAAGAGGGAATAGGAAAGAGAGCACACCAGTAGACCGATAGGCTAGTAAGAACAGAACGTACCAAAACTAAACGACCACCCAGAGATAAGAGCCGGTTAGACCAATGGTTGATACGTCTCTCAAATTTAGTGATGAGCCAATACCAATCTTTAATAAGATAGCCTGAGGGCTTCAAATGAAAGCCAAGGTAAGTGAAACCATGATTGAGGTGAGCAAATCGGTAGGGCAAGATACCCGAAATTCTGCATCCAAATCATAATGTAGAAAACATGACTTATCCACATTGATCTTCATGCCAGATGCATCACAGAAGGTTTCAAGGATGACCTTAAAAGCTATCCAATCCTCAAAAGAACCCATCCCGAACAAGATCACATCATCTACAAAGAGTAAGTGTGTGAGAGAGAGATTAGACAAAATCTTAATTCCTTTGATAACACCATTGCGCTTGGCATCCTCAATCAGCAGGCTAAGTCCCTCAATGACCAAGATAAAGAGTAACGGGGATAATGGACAACCCTGTCTAATGCCTCGAGAAGCAAGGAAGAAGGAATATGGAGAGCCATTGACAAGGACAGCATAATTAGCAGAGGAGATACAGCCCATAATCCAGTTTACACCCACAAGAGGGACCCCAATCTGTATAAGAATCAACCTGATGAATGTCCAATTTACCCTGTCAAATGCCTTAGTCAAGTCCAACTTGAGAATAAGAGCCGATTTCTTCTTCAATTTTATAGAATGTAGTACTTCTTGTGTGATGGTAACAGGCTCGTGTATCAGGCGGTTCTTGAGAAAGCCAAACTGCTGGGGAGAGATAGAGGAGTCCAAAAAGGGCTTAAGTCTAGTAGCCGCCACTTTAGCTATCAATTTGTAGCACAGATTGCAAAGGGAAATGGGCCTGAATTCTCCAAAATAGGTAGGGCGATCAACTTTTGGAATAAGTGCTATAAAGGTAGAGTTTATAGCAGGGGCAACTTTTCCCATAAGACGAGAGGCTTCCACCAAATTACCCAGAGAGGGACCCAGAAGATCAAAAAAGTGTAAATAAAACTCCACCGTCCATCCATCCGGCCCAGGAGCTTTATCTTTTTTAAAAGACTTTAATGCCCCCTCAACTTCAGTAAGGGATACAGGACAGGTAAAAGCAGATCGATCTTCCCCATAAATATAAGAAGGAAAGAGACGAATGACTTTCAGCTGAGCTGAGAGATTGGTCAGTCCATCATCAGCAAAGATAACTTTAAAATGTCGTACCCCCAGGTCCTTAATGCCCTGATCATCAGATATCCAGCCACCCAAATCATCCTTTAAGCTCCAAATAGCATTCTGGTTTTTCCTAGCTGAGGCTACAGCATGGAAAAATTTGGTGTTTGCATCACCAAAACTAGCCCAAGTGACTCGGCTTTGAAGTCTAGCAGAGTTCAATTCATGATTTAAAAGCTTTTGATTTTCTGCTTTAAGGTCATTCAACCTGAATTGTTGATCCTGGGTCAAAATAGCAGATCGAGATGTGAGAAGAATGGCATTAATTTTCTCTTCCAGATGCACAGAATTGTCCTTCATTCTCAAAGACTCCGCCCTTGTCCAAACCCTGACCTTCTCTTTCAAATGTCGAAGCTGAGATGAGATATCAAGCATAGAATCCATAGTGGGCTCCAACAGGGGAGCATACCAAGAATCTCGGATCAAGTTTTCAAAATCCTCATTCCCCAGCCAAGAATGGTTAAATTTAAATGGGTAAAGGCAAGGACCCTGAGGATCACCCCATTCAAGTAGTATGGGGAAATGATCAGAAATCCCGCATCTATGAGCCCACACACGATGACGAGTCAAACAGCTAATGAGATGATCAGAAAGCAAGAAACGGTCCAGTCTTTTAGATATGCCCTCCACCCCAGCCCTACCATTTCTCCAAGTTGGGCCAGCATAAGGAGGAGCAATGTCCACAAGATGATGATCAGAGAACAAAGTGGATAGGTAAGAGCCCAAGGGGTCAGGAAGTGCTTTTGAGCCCCAGATCTCATAAGCACCCAGAGTAAAGTTCAGGTCTCCAGCAAGAATGAGGTTTGGAAGCGAGAGTAATCCTCCCGAAGCGACAGCATTCCAAAAAGCATCCCGCTGAAGGTAAGGACCATAAACATTTAGTATGGAGAAGGGTAAAGGATTCCCCCTCATCGAAACATTAAGCAAAATACCCGCCATAGTATGAAATGCTTTACATTTAAGTACCAGGGGGTTCCATCCAGTGAGAATGCCACCCGAGAGCCCCGCAGAGTCCAGCGCACAAAATTCCCACCCAGGACACAGCTTGGAGAAAGAAAAGAAAGCCGGGTATGTGCTGGTCATAGTTTCCTGTAATAACACCATATCCAGGGAAAGAGATACAAACAACTGGTGAAGGCTTTTCTGTTTGGCTGAGCCTCCCAACCCTCTGACATTCAGTGACAGAATTCTCATTAGGTATCTGAAGGAGCAGGGGTCAATGCTCTAAGGACCCTTTGGTTTGTGGACCTCGACTTACGGGCCACGTTCTTCAGGCGGGTGGAGAAAGGAGTGTGTGGAGCAGGAGCATGAGACTTTGGTAAGACCGACGATGGTTTTTTCTTCTTTCTCCTAATGGTGACATTTTCGAATCGGATGGAGTCAAGTGGAAGTACCAAAGGCGACTGGGGTGTCTTGTCAGAGAAGATGTTCAAAGTTTTGTGGAGTAAAGGATTTGTTTTGTTTTTAAATGAGTATTAAAAGAAAATTTATAAAACAACATATATTCTAATTTAAAATTTAATAATTACTTAAAAGGATTTTAAAATTTTAACACAAAACCATAATTAAAATTAAAATTATTATAATTGGTATTATAAAAATCACGAGTAAAATTATTATAATTACTATTTAAAAAATCATATTTACAAATTTTAATATATTTTTAATTTAATTTATTGTTATAAAAGAACTCATCCCATTACTATTTAAAAAATCACTTTTACAAATTTTATATAATTTTTAATTTAATTTATTATTATAAAGTGACTCATCTATCTAGCTTGTAAATACAATTCATTACTTTTATAAGCATATACTCAGGATCACTGCTTGGATATTATGTTATGTTCTTTATGGATATATCATGACTGATGTATATTTTATTGCCCACCTATGAGAGGACCATTACATGTATTGATACCCAGGTGCTGATTGTTTTCATGTCATCTTGGGTATTATCATATTTCCGTTTGTACTGTTTTTGCATGTTTTGTACTTTTACTGATCTGATGGACCCATTGGGGTAATGACAGTTATCTGCTAATGTACAAGGTTACCTTTTATTCAATTGAATAACAAAGAACTGCTTTTTTCATCTGAAAAGGAAAACAAAAAACCCTCACAATATCTTTCATCCTTTGCATTTTTCTTCTCTTTCATTTAGATGTTTTTTAATTTCTAAATTAGTTTTGGTGCACATTTATAGATAAATATAACAATATTTCAATTACTTTCATATTAATATGATTATCAATTCCATCATAATGATATTTTTAGAATAATCTCTAATTTATGATTTTTTATATTAATCTTTGCTTTGATATTTTTAGAATCATATATAATTTATGTTTTTACATATTAATCCTTTCTTTGATATCTTTAGAATCATTTCTAATTTATAAGTTTTCATATTAATATTTATTTTTTTATATGATTATATAATAAATCATTAACAAAATTATATTTGAGTTAAACAAAATATTTTTATGAATATGTATATCATATTAATCCTTGCTTTTTTATATGATTATATAATAAATTATTAACAAAAGATGATTTTTATGGATATGTATGTGATGAAGGCACATAAATAAAACATTTTTTTCCATGTAAGTGTAAAGTTTTTGTGATCATTTTCATATTTATATACTATTCTCTTATTTTTTTTATTGAATCATGTATACCATATTTCTCAATAATTACTCTAATATGATGGATCACCTTCCTATAGTCTCTTTCCCCTTAGGCAAATGTGTTATCTCATCATTTTGTTTGTCCTTGAAAATTAAGTCTATATAAAGTTATTAAAAATAATATTAAATAATTTTATACAAACATAATAAATGATAATTTAAAAAAAAATAAAACTCAACTAAATATTTCTTAATGAAAAATAAAGTTTTTATCATCATTTTCATATTTATAGTATCCACTTTTCTTTCTTATTATTCAATATGTATACCTTTCAACCATTACTCTAATATGATTGATCACCTTCCTAGGATCTCTCTCCCCTTAAGGTAAATTTGTTATCTCATTATTTTGTTTCCTTGGAAAAATTAGGTTAATGTAGAGTTACTAGAAATAATAATAAACAATTTTGTATAAACATAATAAGCTATAAAAAATATTAAATTAAAAAATATAAAATTTAACCAAAAAATTATATATCAAAAATAAATTCTTCATCATTTTCACCTTAATGAGAGCTAAATAATGTAAAATTTGTATTTGATTAAACTTCACCCTCATAATAACCATTTATTAAAATAAATAAATTTCACAAATTAATCCATTTTAACTTTAAATCCTTCTAAACATATATGAAATAATACATGTCTATACAAAACCTTTGTCATGCTCTAAACTTGCTTTAAGAGAAGCATTACTAAATCACCATAGTTTTGATAGTTGGGATTGTTATTAATCCTCCCTTTGACCACATAGTCTAATTGTCTATTTTCCTAGCTTAGGAGGTCTTCATCACTCCAATAGTGCATGGGGGACACACCTAGGGGACATCTTCCACTTAATGCACTTGATTGCATGAGTTTAGGATCCCCAGGGACCAATCCCTATAATTTAGGAACCCACTCTGAGTGCCACTAGTAGTCTTTTTCAGTTAACCTTGGTAGGTAAGAAGTTATGTTCAATTATGCTCCAATTACTATCAGTTAGACTAGCACCAGTTTGCATGATTGAAGGTAGTGTGGGCGCATTTTCTCACCTACCCTCATAAGTTAACTGGTTGTAGACTAACTTAGTTATCCAGAGTTGCATTAGTGAGCTCCAGTGGTGATTTTTCCACACTGAGTTAGCTCTAGAGTCAGTCTGAGTTGGTATATTCAAATCCTATCTTAGGCATTTGAATTCTCCTATATGTACAACGAGTGTATTCCATGTTATTTACTGATTCATGAATACAATAATATTATTCCAATTTTGTCTCCATGTGTGTGCAAATTTGTCATGATTAATTGAACAATCTATGCTAAATTCTTCTCACTTCTGGACCATTCTCTTCTCATTTGAATTCATGCAGACTGATGATCCTATGCTTCATAGAATTTAACATGGTATCAAGAGTGGGTATCCATGCATGCCTCGAACCTTTGAAACTTCCATTGATGCACCATAAGCCATTGAGTTTCCACATAATTATTGGAATAATTGCATTGCTCCCTCTGGATTATGTCTAGAGAATTCTATCCAGGTGTGATGTACTCAAAGAAAGTGTACATGTCGAAGTGAAGAGTGTTTGAGCTAAATTAATTCAAATCAGAGTTTGTTTTGCAGGTACAATTTCAACAACAAAATTTGAAAATCGCATCCAACTTTGAAGAGGTACCACGACCTCTACAGATCATCTTAGGTGGCCTACCATAGCTTGTTTGAAAGGTATTTTCGTTATCTGAAATGGGGTTTTCGAGGAATTCAATTTGAGTCTCTCATTTGAGAGATATGTTCACTTGAAAATCGGAGGTTTGCAACAGCTCGTGTCCATCCGTACCTTCTATTTTGACTTGATATTTCTCACTCTACATGATGAGATAGGTCAAGTTCCTTATATTATTTGAAATATCTCTTCGATATCTCAAATGGGTCTTCGACGAAATTTGATTCTGTTGAATGTAGAAGAAGTTGTGATTGAATTGGCAACATGACATCAATCACTTTTTTGAGTTTTTATTTAAACTTACATACATGGATTGATTCACATGTACAACTTTTTGGATTCAAAGTTGTTCCTAAATTTGAAGAAGAAAATAGCAGAAACCTCTATTGTACAACTTCAAAATGGATTTGAGATCAGTTCCCCTTCTATCACCATTCAATTATGCTAAGTGGAAATTTAAGATGGTTGCATATCTTGAGAGCCATGATCTCCTTATGTCTTTGGGAGCTAGTAAAGAATCTTATGAAGATGAAAATGATTGGCTAGATGACGGTGAAAGAGAATATGCAAGAATGTGTATGGTAATGACTCCTAATATGTGTTATCTCATGGAATCTACTGAGTATCCATTCGAGCTCTGGAGAAATCTAGATGGAACTTTTGGTGTGCAAAAAGAAGTAGACGATAGCTGGAGCAAATCCAACACCTCCTCAAGTGTTCTTCCTTCAAATGTCTCGGCCTCAATTCTCTCTAATAAAGTTGTTCAAGATGAAGAAGAAGCAGAAGCTTCAACTCAATCAATTCGAATTGTTGAAAGTCTCCTTTTAGTGACTTCTTCTCCTATTGCTCCAAAAGTTTATGTGATCTATGATATCTCATCTTCTCATACAACTGATCCAAAAGAAGACATTTGAAACTTAATTTTTTAATAAAAACTCTCCTTCTCCAGTGATTCTTCTATTATAAATTATGTTCAAAGTTTGTTAGTGAAAGCTCAAGGAGCCAAAGAGAAATTTGATTCCTCTCTCTCCATTCATGTTGCAGGTGTGCAAAAAAGTGATACTTTGGATGTTTTGGAAGAACTATCATATTTTAGGAGTGATCCATTCACCCTCATTGATCTAGTGCTACCACCAAATTCCTACATGATTGCTTGCACCAGTACTCAGAGTTTTGTTGAAGAAGGAGAATATAGTGCATCTACCATCCCAATGCCACACTTGGGACCTTTGTTCCTTATTCTTGGATCTGATATCACCTTAACTGGTTCAAATTTCAAGTTTTAAGAGCCTCCAGTCATGCTTGTATCTATTCTCATCAATTTTGGTGTGAAAAATCAAGCAACTCAAGTCTCTTTAAAAAATTATGTTGTTGGGGATTCGATGTCAGTTTCTTCTCATAAGTTTGTTGATATGAAATATTGTGATTTTATGGATATTTTGAAAGCTAGATCAGATTATATAGCTCACACATTCACTCTCCTTGGTCTCATGTCTTCTCCTCACATGATCACATGTTCATCTCCTCACTGTAAAGATGGAGACCTCTTGCATTCGCTTGGACAATTGCTCCTCACACATGGAGTTGATTTTACCTCACATGATTTAATGTTCAAAGCTGCTGCATCTCAGTTGCTTGGGTTTACCTCACATGGTTCAAATTCTCAAGCACTATTGCTCCCTCATCAGTGTACCTCAGTTTCTCTATATGGTCCCATAATCTATTATGTAGTTTTCTATGTTCCTAATTCAGTTAAGTAGATTCATGTTCTTCCAAAGAAGAAGATTCCTCCAGACATAATCATTTAGTTTGGAGAGGTTCACATGCACAGTCCTAGGATACTAGTGCACATAAGGACCATCACTCTACAAAATGCATCTCTATGGAGCAGTATTGTAGGAACATTTTTCACAATTTTTTTGATATAAAAGCTTGATCATGGTTTTTCCTACTTATTTTGAGGGGTGGTGTTTTCATGAGGTTTTCCCTATTTTCTTCAGTTTGTTAAGCAGTTCCTTTTACATTTAGATTGTATGGGTGACCTTTGGTCTTAGTTGTCAGGTCCCAGGTTTCCCAAAGTTGGGATTAAGGGGGAGTATTTGGATTATTATTAATCCTCCCTTTGACCACATAGTCTAATTGTCTATTTTCCTAGCTTAGGAGGTCTTCATCACTCCACTAGTGCATGGGGGACACGCCTAGGGGACATCTGCCACTTACTACACTTGATTGCATGAGTTTAGGAGCCCTAAGGACCAATCCCTATAATTTAGGATCCCACTCTGAGTGCCACCAGTAGTCTCCTTCAGTGGACCTTGGTAGGTAAGAAGTTATGTTCAGTTATGCTCCAGTTACTATCAGTTAGACTAGCACCAATTTTCATGATTGAAGGGAGTGTGGGTGCCTTTTCTCACCTACCCTCATTAGTTAACTGATTGTAGACTAACTTAGTTATCTGGAGTTGCATTAGTGAGCTCTAGTGGTGATTTTCCCACACTGAGTTAGCTCCGGAGTTAGTCTGAGTTGTTACATTCGAATCCTATTTTAGGCATTTTAATTCTCCTATATGTACAACCAATGTATTCCATATTATTTACTGATTCATGAATATAATCATATTCTTCTATTTTTGTCTCCATGTGTGTGAAATTTTGTCATGATTAATTGAAAAATCTATGCTAAATTCTTCTCTCTCTTATGCAACATTCTCTTCTCATTTGAATTCATACATGATGATGATCCTATGTTTCATAGAATTTAACATTAATGAGTTAAGAGGTTAGGCAAATAAATATTGTAACAAATATTTTGAATTTACTATCTAATGTGGGTGTACGCGAGACATTCAAATAGAAATTACTTTGCATATTCAACCCTCTTAGTGTGACAAATATGATAAATTATTTCAACCCACAATGTTTTACGAATTGTTCAATGCCCCCTTTCACTGTGCACCTCGTGAGAGTTTGTTCTTATTTTAGCAATGCTAATTTTCTTCTTTATGCTAGAGATACTTTTGATATTCTAGATTAGGGTTAATCAACCTCCTTACAGTATCTTAATTTTTCCTTATCCTTTAATTATTTATTGCACCACAATCTCCTTAATTTTAAATGTAATATTATTTTAATATTGATGTTATTATATAAAGTGACCTCTTCATTGATTCCCCAATGATTTAGAAAGACTTGACATATTTATGCCAACCCACTTGAGCCACAAGTGTTTATGGGAGTTTGAAGCAATCTTAGGAAGCCTCTTTTCTTCCATGTTGTTTATATTGTTCTTGTACATTGAATGCCTAGTCATACCCATCCTCTCCATGGGGGAAATAATTTCTTCTATGAGGAGGATGTGATAGGGTATATTTCTTTTAATTTTGAAATTAAAAGTTAAAAAATGCTTTTGGATTTGTTCCATATTTCTCCACGTTGTTGGACATTGGGTTCAATGCTTCCTGTGAGTTTCGTGACATTGACTAATTGCCTCCTGAGATCCTAACTATGGAAAATGTGGCAGAGATTGACACCTGTGGGTTTTGGTCTAACAACAATCATGAGTCCAACAAATGGTATCAGAGCAATAGGTCAAGGGTTCAAAACTCACCGATTTCACGCTGAGGGGGG
>LPNX010149936.1:12354-40969 GCA_001517045.1 Pseudotsuga menziesii
AGATTAACACTTGTAGGTTTTGGTCTAATGACAATTGTGAGTCCAACACATGTTTCTATTGATATGTTACAACCCCAAACTTCACAGCCATATAAGATAACATGAGTGATGCAAGTATGAAAGAGGAACTCTTTTTTATCTTGGATCCAAAGGTTCAATGATTTACAATTGTTTTCAAGTCCATAATAAGCATTCCACCTTCCATTTATCTGGTTTTCTCAATGGTATATTTTTAGGTAAGCTTGTTATGAAGATCGATTCCAAGATATTTGTATGAAGTCACTTCCTCCAAGTTGTTGTTGTCGTACGTGAAATTAGCACTAGTTATTATTTTAGATTTGATTATCATAACCGTTGCTTTGTTAGTGTTAATATAAATACCCATACTAGAGCAAAAATCCTTGAGAACTTTTAGTTGCTTGTGGAGATCATAAGAACTCCTCACCATAAGAATAGTATCATCATTGTATAGAAGAAGGATGACGACTATAGAACCCAGAGTCATGTCGACACAACTTGCTTCTTCCAAACAACCCTTTAATTTGTCAATGCATATGTTAAAAAGGGCAAGGGACATGAGACAACCTTGCTTAACTCCTATATTACTATTAATTTCTTATTACTTTCCCTTAGTGTTCCTAAACACAATGATAACATTCTTGTACAACCTTACCACATCATAGCTCAATTCAAAAGAGAATTTAATTTCTTCTAATATATTCCTAAGGTTAGTTCTAGGAACTATGAAAAATTCTTTTCTAAAGTCATGAAGCTACACATGTCTTCCCGGTCAACACTCCCCATACCTATCAATGCAAGAATCTGAGAGGTGAGATAACTTCTTATTCATAATTTTATTTCATTCTTAAGGCATTGGGTTACACTTTATTTATATTTTATGCTATTTCGGGAATTTGTTGTGTAACAATAATTGAATAATAACTCTTAAATTCAGCTTGGCCTTTAACTCTTTTTCTGTGGCTTTAAAGCCATACACTGATATTCTTTTCCATAATAATTCCATATAACTTTGCTAAAATGGAGTTAATCATAACATACCTATAATTAGAGTGATTGGTTTTATCTTCTCTTTTAAAAATAGGAATAATGAGGCTTTGAGTCCACTGTTTAAGGAATGAGGCTTCACTGCTAAATTGAAGAACTTGCGGATGTAAGGAATGAGGATATATGCCCTCCAATTTTTTAGATTCTTGCTTGGAAACCTTCGATGTCCTTAGCTTTCATGTTTGCTAGCTGCTTAACCCCAAACTCTATGTCTTCTAAAGAAAATGATTCTTCCTTTATAAAAAAGGTTCGAATGTTGTCCAAAACATCAGGGGACTCTTAAATCCTTTTAAGGTAGAATTTCCAATCCCTCAGGGGATTCATATTATTTTTCTTAGTTTTACAAATTAAATTTTTTCTCAAGAATTTCTTAGGATCTAGCATAGAGATGAGCAATAACTTCTCTTGCATTCTATTTATATAGTACATTTTTTTCTTTTAATTAAGGTTTTGTACCTACTTATCTTATCAAATTTTAAGGACTCATTAGAAGCATACTTAATGATTTTTATGGAAATCTTACACTCTTTGTCATACCAAGAGTTGGCCACTCTATTTTTTTTACATGACACTTTGACGAATAACTTATTGATCGAAGAAGAGATGGTTGTAAAATTATGATAGAAATCTTTAATATTTTCTTTATTTGTATGAGATTTGATTCCATTTAAATCCTTTAAAAATAATTAACTTTATTTTTATTAAATATCTAATACTTCTGGTTACTAGAATCCTTCTCTATAAGTCTTTTTACATAACAAAGTTTAGAATTGAGGCAAAAAGTCTAAAATTAAATTAAATTTAGTTGTATACAAAACTCAACTTAAAAACAAACTTAACTCATTTTCACACTAAGGAAGAAAAATATCTACTAAACATTTATTTTTTTAAACTTCACACTCATCATAACCAATCTATTATAATAAATAGGTTACAAATTTATCAATCTTAAATTTTAATAATTTGATTATAAATAAATTTTATATAGAAAACTTTAACCATTTTACTTGTTTAGTTTATAATAAATTAAAAAATGAGCACATAGATTATATGAAATGTTTATTTAGTATAATTTCATATAATTTATACAACCCGCTTTACACTTAATGAAGTTTATCTCTAGATCCAAATATATAGTACTGGCATTATATGGGTTAATTAGTGGGTAAAACCATCGAAAATAGGACATGTTAGGAAATGTGCATACTTACAGGCTACGTCAGGGTTGGAATTTCAAATGGTGGACACCCGTCAAAATTGCTGGTAACAATCAAAATATGAAACATTTTCTCTATTCTAAGCCAGATTTTGACGGTCTAAGTAAAATCTTAGCTGTATTTGACGGGTAAATTGACCCATGACGGGCATTCACCTGTCAAATTCCAACCCTGGGCTACGTTGACCTTGTTGTCCCAGAAGTGTACCCCTTCCTTCAGAACTAAATATATTATAGAATTCCATTACTACATTTGATAGGATTCAACAGGTCAAGTCTTGTAAGGTACGGTCTTGTTAGAGCAGGTGAAGGCCGATAGTGTACGTAGGTCAATGGTGATATTTTTGTTACGTACATTTTACTTGTTTAGTTTATAACTTTAAATTAAAAAATGAGATTATATGAGATATTTATTTAGAATAATTTCATATAATTTATACAAATTGCTTTACAATGGTTAAGTGGTGAATATAAGTTAATGATAATTTATAACTTTAAATTAAAAAATGAGCATATAGATTATATGAGATGTTTATTTAGAATAATTTCATATAATTTATACAAATCCCTTTACAATTGTTAAGTGGTGAATATAAGTTAATGATAGATATGTTTGTTAAGTGGTGAATATAGGTTAATGATGCTATTTTAATTATGGTTGAATTATAATTTAAAGAAAACCACCATATTGATCGTTAATGTTTTTGTTTTGTTATTTATTATGTTTATTATTATTATTATTTTTTAATTTTGAAATTAGTATTGGGTATAAATTTATGAAATTGAGATCTAATTAGTATTTAAAGAAATTTAAAAAAAATAGAAAATCATATAATTAAAATGAAAATAATTATAATTGTTATTAAAAAATCACTATTAAAATGATTATAATTATGATTAAAAAAATCATGTTTACAAACCTCAATTAATTTTCAATTTAACTTATTATTATAAAGTGATACATCTACCTTAGTTGTAAATACAATCCATAACTTTCATAAAGTGTAACAACATCATTTTTCACCTTCATCACTTACATTCTTCTTTTCACTTTGATAAGTTAAATGCTCTATTAATCTCCAAACTAGTTTTTGGTGCAAATTTACAAATAAATCTAATAACCATCTTTCAATCACTTTCATATTAATATGGCTACCCATTCCATCACAAATATTTTTAGAATCACCTCTAATTTATGATTTTCCATATTAATCCTTGCCTTTTTTAATATGATGAACAAATACATCACTGACAAAGTTATATTTGACTTCAACAATTTTTTTGTTAGATATGTATATATCATGAAGTGACATAAATAAAATATTAATCCTTGCCTTTTTTTTTATTTGATGAAGAAATATATGACTAACAAAGTTATATTTGACTTCAACAAATTTTTTTAGATCTAATTAGTATTGAAAGAGATTTAAAAAAAATAGAAAATCATAATTAAAATGAAAATAATTATAATTGTTATTAAAAAATCACTATTAAAATGATTATAATTACGATTAAAAAAATCATGTTTATAAACTTTAATTAATTTTTAATTTAACTTGTTATTATAAAGTGATACATCTACCTTAGTTGTAAATACAATCCATAACTTTCATAAAGTGTAACAACATCATTATTCACCTTCATCACTTACATTCTTCTTTTCACTTTGATAAGTTAAATGCTCTATTAATCTCCAAATTAGTTTTTAGTGCAAATTTACAAAGAAATCTAATAACCATCTTTCAATCACTTTCATATTAATATGGCTATCCATTCCATGACAAATATTTTTAGAATCACCTCTAATTTATGATTTTCCATATTAATCTTTGCCTTCTATATGATGAACAAATACACCACTAACAAAGTTATATTTGACTTCAACAAATTGTTTTTGTTAGATATGTATATCATGAAGTGACATAAATAAAATATTAATCCTTGCCTTTTTTTTATATGATGAAGAAATATATCACTAACAAAGTTATATTTGACTCTCAACAATTTTTTTTTTGTTAGATATGTATATCATGAAGTGACACAAATAAAACAATTTTTTTCCTTGTAAGTATGAAGTTTGTCGCATCATTTTCATATTTATATCCTACACTCTTATCTTGAAGTTTGTCTCATCATTTTCATATTTCTATCCTACATTATTATCTTTAGTATTGACTCATTCATACGACACCTCTCAACCATTAACCAAATATCATGGATAACTTTCCTAGCGTATCTCCCCCCTTAAGGAAAATGTGCTATCTCATTATTTTATTTGTTCATACAAGTTAGGTTTATGTAAAGTTACTATAAATAATAATAAATAATTTTGTACAAACATAAAAATTAATAAAAAAAATTAGAAAAAAATTAGAAAAAATAACAAAACTCAACTAAAATTTCCCATGAAAATACAGAGTTTGTATCATCATTTTCGTATTTATAGCATCCACCCTTTTGTATTCATATGTATACCTCTCAACCATTACTCTAGTATGATGGGGCACTTTCCTAGAATCTGTCTCCTAATTGTGTTATCTCATTTTTGTGTATTCACGTATGTTAGGTTAATGTAAAGTTATTAGAAATAATAATAAACAATTTTGTAAATACACACACACATATTAGTTATTAAGGTTTACTTACACCAACTTTGGTCTATTGGACCTTAACAAAGGTAAGGGAGTATTTGGCTTGCTTTAAATTTATTTCTATGCTAAAAAAAATTAAGAGAAGAATTCTTATATCCCCATAGTTTAACGAGTTAAAATGTTTGGAAGATCAGTATTGTAACAAATATTTTGAAATTGATATCTAATATGGGTGTACACAACACATTTTAAGAGAAAGTGCTTTTCATCTCAGAACCTCTTAGTGTCACAAAGATGACAAATTATTTTCACCCACAATGCTTTATGAATTGTCCAATGCCCTATTTCACTTTGGAGCTCATGACACTTTGTTCTTATTTTAGCAATGCTATTTTTCTTCTTTATGTTAGTTCTAGTTAAAATAGAGAGATACTTTCGATCATCTACATTGGGGTTTATTACCTCCTTATAATATCTTAATTTTTTCTTATCCTTTAATTCTTTATCTCTTAATTGATTCCCCAATGATTTAGCAAGACTTGACATATTTATGCCAACCCCACTTGAGCCATTGGTGGTTTTGTTGGGAGTTTGATGCAATCCTAGGAATCCTCTTGTCTTCCATGTTGTTTATCTTGTTCTTGTACACTAGATCCTAGTCATACCTATGCTCTCAATGGGGGAAATACTCGCTTCTACGAGGAGAATATTATAGGATGTGTTTTTTTAATTTTGAGATTAAGATTTATAAAACCCTTTAGGATTTGTTCAATCTTTGTCCATAATTCTCTTGAGGTGTTGAAACCCCAAACTTTGCAATCATATAAGATAACAAGAGTGACGAGGGTCTGAAATATGAATTTCTTTTTATCCCATAACCAAAGGGCCATTGATTTACAATTGTTTTCAAGTCCATAATAAGCATTCCAACCTTCACTTATCTTTTTCTCAATGGTATAGTTTTAGTTAAGCATGTGATGAAGATCGATTCCAAGATATTTACATATGAAGTCACTTCCTCCAAGTAGTTATTGTTATACATGAAATTGGTGTAAGTGATCATTCTGGATTTGATTATCATAACTTTGTTTTGTCACTGTTAATAGACATACCCACACTAGAAAAAAAAACCTTGAGAACTTTTAATTAGGGCTTTGTACCTACTTATATTATCAAATTTTAAGGACTCATTAGAAGCATACGTAATGATGTTTATGGAAATCTTACACTCTATGTCATACCAAGAGTTGGCCGCTCTATTTTCCTTTTTACATGACACTTCGACGAATAACTTGTTGGTCGAAGAAGAGATGGTTGTAAAATTATGATAGAGATCTTTAATATTTCCTTTATTTTGTAGGAGATTTGATTCCATTTAAATCCTTTAAAAATGATGAACTTTATTTTTATTAAATATCTAATACTTTTGGTTACTAAAATTCTCCTCTATAAGTCTTTTTTACATAATAACGTTTAGAGTTGGAGACTAAAAGCCTAAAATTAAATTAAATTTAGTTGTATCCAAAACTTAACTTAAAAACAAACTTAACTCATTTTCACACTAAGTAAAGAGAATATATACTAAATAATGCTACATTTATTTTATTAAACTTCACACTCATCATAACCAATCTATTAGAATAAATATGTTATTATCAATTTTAACTTTTAATCATTTGATTATAAATAAATTAAATTAACTTTATATCCAAAACTTTAACCATTTTAATTGTTTAGTTCATAATAAATTAAAAAATGAGCATATACATTATATGAAATGTTTATGGAGTATAATTTCACATAGCTTTACAGTTGAATATAGTTTAATGGTGATATTTTTGTTAAGTACATTTACGTACTTTAAATTAAAAAAACGAGCATATAGATTATATGAGATGCTTATTTAGTATAATTTTATATACTTTAAATAAACCGCTTTATAATTGTTAAGTGGTGAATTTATAAGTTAATGACAGATATGTTTGTTAAGTGGTGGATATAGGTCAATAATAATATTTTAAATATGGTGGATATATGAATCAAGAAAACCATGATTTATTATTGATAGCTAATGTCTTTGTTTTATTATTTATTATGTTTATTATTATTATTATTATTTGTTGATTTTGAAATTAATATTGGGTATAAATTTAAGAATTGGGAGCAAGGGATTTAAAAAAACATAATTAAAATGAAAATAATTATTATTGTTATTAAAAAATCACTATTAAAATAATTATAATTACCATTAAAAAAATTATGTTTATAAACTTTAATTAATTTTCAATTTAACTTATTATTATAAAGTGAGATATTTATCTTGGTTTTAAATACAATCCATAACTTTCATGAAGTGTAACAACATCATTATTCACTTTCATCATTTACATTCTTCTTTCCACTTTGATAAGTTAAATGCTTTATTAATTTCCAAATTGGTTTTTGGTGCAAATTTATAATAAATCGAATAACCATCCTTCAATCACTTTCATATTGATATGGCTATCAATTCCATCACAATAATATTTTTAAAATCACCTCTAATTTATGGTTTTTCATATTAATCTTTGCTTTTTTATATGATGAACGGATACATCACTAACACAGTTATATTTGACTTCTTTTCCATCACAATACTATTTTTAAAATTACCTCTAATTTATGGTTTATGGTTTTCCATACTGATCTTTGCTTTTTTATATGATGAACGGACACATACTAACAACGTTATATTTGACTTCAACAAAAGATTTTTATGGATATGTATGTCATAAAGTGACATAAATAAAACATTTTTTTCTTTCTAGGTATGAAGTTTGTCTCATCATTTTCATATTTATATCCTACACTCTTATCTTTAGTATTGACTCATTCATACAATACCTCTCAACCATTACCCAAATATCATGGATAACCTTTATAGAGTACCTCTCCCCTCAAGGAAAATGTGTTTTTTCATTATTTTATTTGTTCATGCAAGCTAGGCTTATGTAAAGTTACTATAAATAATAATAAATAATTTTGTACAAACATAATAAATAATAAAAAAATTAAAAAAAATTGATAAAACTAAACTAAAAGTTTCCCACGAAAATACAGAGTTTGTATCATCAATTTCATATTTACAGCATCCACCCTTTTGTATTCATATGTTTACCTCTCAACCATTACTCTAGTATGATGGAGCAGCTTCCTAGAATCTCTCTCCTAAATTTGTTATCTCATTTTTGTTTCTTCACGTAAGTTAAGTTAATGTAGAGTTAATAATAAACAAATTTGTATATATATATATATATATATTAGTTATTAAGGTTTACTTACACCAACTTTAGTCTATTGGACCTTAACAAAGGTAAGGGACTATTTGGTTTGCTTTAAATTTTATTTCTATTCTAAGCAAAATTTAAGAGAAGAATTCCTAAATCACCATAGTTTGATGAGTTAAAATGTTTGGAAGATTAGTATTGTAACAAATATTTTGAAATTGCTATCTAATGTGGGTGTACACAACACATTCTAAAAGAAAGTGATTTTCATCTTCAATCTCTTAGTGTCACAAAGATGACAAATTATTTTGACCCACAACGTTTTATGAATTGTCCAATGCCCTATTTCACTTTGCAGCTCATGACACTTTGTTCTTATTTTAGCAATGCTAATTTTTTTCTTTATGCTAGTTAAAATAGAGAGATACTTTTGATCATCTGCATTAGGGTTTATCACCTCCTTATAATATCTTAATTTTTTCTTATCCTTTAATTCGTTATCTCTTAATTTAATCCCCAATGATTTAGCAAGACTTGACATATTTATGCCAACCCCATAGGTGGTTTTGATGGGAGTTTGAAGTAGTCCTAGGCATCCTCTTGTCGTCCATGTTGTTTATCTTGTTCTTGTACACTAGGTGCCTAGTCATAGCTATGCTCTCAATGGGGAAAAATACTCGCTTCTACGAGGAGAATATTATAGGACATGTTTCTTTAATTTTGAGATTAAGATTTATAAAATGCTTTTGGATTTGTTCCATCTTTCTCGATAATTATCTTGAGATGTTGAAACCCCAAACTTTGCAATCATATAAGATAACATGAGTGACGAAATTATGAAAGATGAATTTCTTTTTATCCCATAACCAAAGGTCCAATGATTTACAATTGTTTTCAAGTCCATAATAAGCATTCCAACCTTCACTTATCTTTTTCTCAATGGTATAGCTTTAGTTAAGCATGTGATGAAAATCGATTCCAAGATATTTACATATGAAGTCACTTCCTGCAAGTAGTTATTGTTATACATGAAATTAGTGTAAATGATCATTTTGGATTTGATTATCATAACTTTGTTTTGTCACTGTTAATAGGCATATTCACACTAGAGAAAAAACCCTTGAGAACTTTTAGTTGCTTGTTGAGATTATAAGAGCTCTTCATCATAAGAATAATATCATCAGTACACAAAAGAATAACTATGACTATAAAATCTAGATTCATGTTGACACACCTTGCTTTTTCCAAACAACCCTCTAACTTGTTAATGTATATGCTAAAAAGGGTGGGGGATAAGGGACAAACATGCTTAACTCCAATATTACAATTAATTTATTATAAGCAACCCTCAATGTTCATAAACTTGACAATAACATTCTTATTCAACCTTATTGTAGTAAAGCTCAACTTGAAAGGAATTTCAGCTATTCTAATATATTTGAAAGGTTAGTTCTAGGACTATGGAAAATGTTTTTATAAAATCACAAAGTAACACAAGATATTGGTTTTATTATTCTGACATGCCTCCACAATGATACTAAGTGTAACAAGGTGGTCCGTAATTGTTAATCCCTAGATATTGTGACATAGCTAGGTGAACTCACAAATCGAGGTGTTAATTGGGTGAGAATTAGAGGGTTGAAGTTCCAGTCAAAAGTATTTCGACCAAAGTTTTGTTTGTCTTTGGACAAAAAATATTGCTAAAAATTTCATCCAAAAGTTAAACTTTAAGGCGGCCTTGAAAATTGTGCTTGAGACTTGCCAATCAGGAAAATTCCCCAGCGATTACATTTTTTAGTGCATTTTTGGCCGAAAAGATAGTTTATATATATTGACAATTGTTGTTATTGGCGTTCATTTTTGTCAAACGACAAAGACAACAATTGTTGCTTCTGCCACCTTCTAGCTACATTTTTGTCGAACTTATCCCACCCTCCTGCCACACTTGGAATCCTATGTGTTGTAGTTGATCATGTATGTGTTTCCATAGATCATCTAGCCATTACTATATTTATATGCCTCATTGGACAATTTTGTTTTAGATTAACGTTGATTCAATTGTCAGTCAAACATCCATGGATTGACATGTTTTTTAATGTGTATTGAATGTAGGCTAAGCATCGGCTATGTTAACACAAAAAACTGTTCACCTAGCTCTACATGGTCTAAACCACATACATACATCATATTCCTACCATATTTCCCTTAATTTTTCCCTTCACAATTGTATTTCCACAAAAAATGGTCCAAAAAATTATTATGTACTATGGTTTACCCTCACTCTCTCCAAAAAAGGGTAAAAAACCCTAAAAAGGGTTCAAAAACCCTAAAAAGAGAAAGGGACAGAAAACCACAAGAAAATACCATGGGTTACCACCTTGGGTCAAAAAACCCTAGGACCATACTATAAATACATTGTGAAGGGCTCTCCCAAAATACTTTTCTTCTCATTTTCATTTGTGGGTACGCCGTGACACTTTTTCTCTCAGGTATTCACATACTCCCTTACCACCATCCCCATCGCCATACCATTCCCATGGTGTACGTTGAGACATTCTCTGTACCCATCTTGGATCCACTCCCCGTTTGACACCTGTTCATGGAGACCATTGGAGAACCAGCCCGTGGAGAGGTGGACCACTTTCGAGGGCGACCACGATGGCCCACTTTACAGGAAAGGAGGTATATGTTTATTCGTTTGCATTTATTTAGTTTAGCCATTGTATATTGAAAAAATGTTAAAAAATATTTGCTTTATGTTACTAATCTAGTTTGTTGTTTTATTTTCCATGAAACTCTTCCCTACGATCACAACAATCTAAGGTTGGTGCTTCTGCACGTAACATGGGAGAAATTCCCGTTACAGGTTAATTGGACAAAAAGAGGAATTCCCTAATGTAAGTGAAACATCTAAAAAGTGACATCCTTAACATGGAATGAACATCTAAAAATATAAGCTTGGAACTTAGACCTAACATGGAATGAAGATATGAAAAGTGACGTTTATAACATGGAACTAACATTTTCTAAACGTCTAATAAGCCATGTATAACTAGGACCTAATGTGGAATGAACGTCGAAAAAGAGGTGTTTCAAACGTGGAACTAACGTTGGCTAAATATCCAATAAAGTAAGCTTAGAACTTGGACCTAATGTGAAATGAACGTCTGAAAAGATATGTTTCTAATGTGAAAATACCATCTATATGTATGATAAGCCACGTATAACTTGGTCCTAACATGGAATGAACATCCAAAAAGAGGCACTTCTAATGTGTAGCTAACATCGACTAAACATCCAATAAGCCACGTCTACAATTTCCTTCAACAAAAAAATGTGGTTGTTCCATCAAACTAACGTCGCTCATACTTTGAACGAACATAGAATGAACATCAATGGAATGCCTAATAATCCACATTTATAAATTACTTGAACAAAAAACATGTGCATTGAATGCGAGTTAACCCATAAATAATCGACGTTGGAGTTATGGTACCGATTTTCAGTCGATTTATGAATGACGGGGGTCGAACATCAGTACCATAAGTATAATGTCAACTATTTATGGGTTAACCGATGTTCATTTGACGAGAAATCAAGTTAATATGGTGCAATGCCACTTGTCTAATGACTTGTTGGCCAATCATGAAAACAAGTGCAATGATAATAATATAAACTCATATTCAATATTTTTTTTTTCTTTTTTTCTTTTTTTTTTCAACTGAAAATTGTTCTCATATTCAATATGGAGTTATTGTGCATACAATATGTCATACAAAACTCAACTAAAAAATGCTCAATAAGGTTAGAACCATGCAATTTTGGATTTCTATGTCATCTAGATCATCCTTTTTCCCATTATAACCTATCCTTTTCGTTTTGAACGTGTGAAAACTCCATACCTCTATGACAGAAAGCATTCTAGGTACTCAAGGTTTCTCTCCACCCATGTTCTTATTTTTGGTGTTTTAAATAAGTTTTAAATCGTTAAAAATGTGAAGTAATAATAGCTTAGAGGAATATCAGATTCATGTAAATCGAGTAGCTTTCAACACTTGCAAGTGGACAACTCAAATTCTGCCACATGGGTTTTTATGCAGACATGTTAGACCAACTTATCCATCTCCTAGATCAATGAAAGCAGGTTTGAGGTCAGCACAAGAGCCACAACTGGTCATAGGAACAAAGGCATAGTTAGCTCAACGTTTTTCCTACAATTTATCAAGTTCCATGATTCACTCAAACGTGATGAGATCTATTACGATTTAAGTGTTTACGATAGGTAGAGGGATGGATCATTCCTGGTGAATCTATGAGGTAATCTATCCTCTTCAACACCTTGAACAAATAAATAACCAAAGGTATTTTGGGTAGCAACTATAGGAATCATGGAGGGAAACTCTGTGACACCTTCTTCTTGTGATGGTACCTTCCTTAGACCCTATAAATGCAATAATATTGTGAAATGATTTGAAATAAATCATGTATAAATAATATGGAATTATTGCTTGGTTTACGGTCATAGGTAACAACAATTTTGAAGGCTATTTGAAAGGTAGATTGCTATCTTTCCAATGCCAGAACTCTCCTTTGCCATCTATCCGTGGATACACCAAAATAAATTAGGATTTGAGGATGTTATACCAGCAATAATATTGTCCTATAACAAAAATATATTCAATAAGGATGACAATTGTGGCTATCACCTTAGTAGCAATGTGGGAGGATCATATTCAATTGTCTGGAGAAAACTTGTATCCTTTCCCCGTGTTATACCAAAATCCTATCATCATCATGTGATAAGACCTTAGACATACCTACTTGCCCTTAATCCCAGAACTTGGAGTGGAAACCCATGTTGTTTGTCAGTCTTTCATGAAAATACTTAGCACCGCGCTTTCCCCTTTATCCATGAGTGGTACCTTGCTCGCACCGCCTGTTCCTTGTTGTCCATAAGCGGTGCCACCGCTTATAGCCCTTGGTACATAAATGTTTCTTACTTGTACCGCTCTGTCATAAGAGGAGAAAATCGGTACCCTGGGTAAAATGGGAAAAAGAGAAGATTCTCGAGGCTTCTAGATCATGAGCCTCGTGTCCTCCCTTATCCCTATCATTGTGGGTCAGTTGAGCTCGAGATCCCTCGTCTTAGGATCTTAGAGGCCACCTCATCCACAAATCTCTCAACCATCCCTATCCATTGAGCCTTATAAATACAAGCTCATATCCATGGTTGAGGGGGGATAAACATTGATGTATTGTTATGTTGTTGGATTGACCACTTGGCCCAAGCCATTTGAGAGCATAAAGAGCAAAGTTGGAGCTTATGGGGATGAAGTGTTGGTTTCATGGAGATTCATGTCGACACTAAGGCTTAATTGGTTGTAAACTTCTCCATTCATCTTAATGCAAAGCTGATTTCCGTCCCACTTTACTGTTTTTGTTGTTCGATTTCACATGTAAATGTTGTTAGATTCCTTAGTCACTAACATGGATCAGTAGATTACGTTTTGGTAGATTTGATGTGTTTGCATGTTTAATCTGATTGCAGGTACACAGGTGCACTATTGAAGCAACATTCCAGGTATCTACGATATCCAGGGAGGGTCTTCATCCTTTGCCATTCATTTGTTCTGGATCTGAACCATTTAGACCAGAGGAACAACTTCTGTCCGCAGAAGGTGAAATATTCTTGCTTACAAATCTGGCGACTGTGGCTGTCACCTTAGTAGCAATGTGGGCGGATCATATTCAATTGTCTGGAGAAAACTTGTATCCTTTCCCTAGATCCCTTAAGTTATTCAATAAGCATTGAATGTTTATTTTAATTTTTAAGGTATTTATGCAAACTATTTTAAATTGAATAGAAAAGAAATTCATTCACGGGCCTTATCACCCCTACATGGCGGCACAAATTTCACTTGTGATTCTAATCACAACGCAACTTCTTCCAAACAACCCTTTAATTTGTCAATGTATATGTTAAAAAGGGCAAGGGACATGAGACAACCTTGCTTAACTCCTATATTACTATTAATTTCTTATTACTTTCCCTTAGTGTTCCTAAACCCAATGATAACATTCTTGTACAACCTTACCACATCATAGCTCAATTCAAAAGAGAATTTTATCTCTTCTAATATATTCCTAAGGTTAGTTCTAGGAACTATGAAAAATTCTTTTCTAAAGTCATGAAGCTACACATGTCTTCCCAGTCAACACTCCCCATACCTATCAACGCAAGAATCTAAGAGGTGAGATAACTTCTTATTCATAATTTTATTTCATTCTTAAGGCATTGGGTTACACTTTATTTATATTTTATGCTATTTCGGGAATTTGTTGCGTAACAATAATTGAATAATAACTCTTAAATTTAGCTTGGCCTTAAACTTTTTTTCTGTGGCTTTATAGCCATACACTGATATTCTTTTCCATAATAATTCCATATAACTTTGCTAAAATGGAGTTAATCATAACGTACCTATAATTAGAGGGATTGGTTTTATCTTCTCTTTAAAAAATAGGAATAATGAGGCTTTGAGTCCACTGTTTAGGGAATGAGGCTTCACTGCTAAATTGAAGAACTTGCGGATGTAAGGAATGAGGATATATGCCCTCCAATTTTTTAGATTCTTGCTTGGAAACCTTCAATGTACTTAGCTTTCATGTTTTCTAGCTGCTTAACCCCAAACTCTATGTCTTTTAAAGAAAATGATTCTTCCTTTATAAAAAGGGTTCGAATGTTGTCCAAAACATAAGGGGATTCTTAAATCCTTTTAAGGTAGAATTTCCAATCCATGAGGGGATTCATATTATTTTTATTAGTTTTACAAATTAATTTTTTTCTCAAGAATTTCTTAGGATCTAGCATAGAGATGAGCAATAACTTCTCTTGCATTCTATCTATATAGTAATTTTTTTCTTTTAATTAGGGTTTTGTACCTACTTATCTTAACAAATTTTAAGGACTTATTAGAAGCATACTTAATGATTTTTATGGAAATCTTACACTCTTTGTCATACCAAGAGTTGGCCACTCTATTTTCCTTTTTACATGACACTTTGACGAATAACTTATTGATCGAAGAAGAGATAGTTGTAAAATTATGATAGAAATCTTTAATATTTCCTTTATTTGTATGAGATTTGATTCCATTTAAATCCTTTAAAAATAATTAACTTTATTTTTATTAGATATCTAATACTTTTGGTTACTAGAATTATTCTCTATAAGTCTTTTTTACATAACAAAGTTTAGAATTGAGGCAAAAAGTCTAGAATTAAATTAAATTTAGTTGTATACAAAACTCAACTTAAAAACAAACTTAACTCATTTTCACACTAAGGAAGAAAAATATCTACTAAACATTTATTTTATTAAACTTCACACTCATCATAACCAATCTATTATAATAAATAGGTTACAAATTTATCAATTTTAACTTTTAATAATTTAATTATAAATAGATTTTATATAGAAAACTTTAACCATTTTACTTGTTTAGTTTATAATAAATTAAAAAATGAGCACATAGATTATATGCAATTTTTATTTAGTATAATTTCACATAATTTATACAACCCGCTTTACACTTAATGAAGTTTATCTCTAGATCCAAATATATAGTACTGGCATTATATGGGTTAATTAGTGGGTAAAACCATCGAAAATAGGACATGTCAGGAAATGTGCATATCTACAGGCTATGTCAGGGTTGGAATTTCAAATGGTGGACACCCGTCAAAATTGCCGGTAACAATCAAAATATGAAACATTTTCTCTATTCTAAGCCAGATTTTGACGGTCTAAGTGAAATCTTAGCTGTATTTGACGGGTAAGTTGACCCATGACGGGCATTTACCTATCAAATTCCATCCATGGGCTACGTTGACCTTGTTGTCCCAGAAGTGTACCCCTTCCTTCAGAACTAAATATATTATAGAATCCCATTACTACATTCGACAGGATTCAATAGGTCAGGTCTTGTAAGGTACGGTCTTGTCAGAGCAGGTTAAGGCCGATAGTGTACATAGGTCAATGGTGATATTTTTGTTACATACATTTTACTTGTTTAGTTTATAACTTTAAATTAAAAAATGAGATTATATGAGATATTTATTTAGAATAATTTCATATAATTTATACAAATTGCTTTACAATGGTTAAGTGGTGAATATAAGTTAATGATAATTTATAACTTTAAATTAAAAAATGAGCATATAGATTATATGAGATTTTTTTAAGAATAATTTCATATAATTTATACAAATCCCTTTACAATTGTTAAGTGGTGAATATAAGTTAATGATAGATATGTTTGTTAAGTGGTGAATATAGGTTAATGATGCTATTTTAATTATGGTGGAATTATGATTTAAAGAAAACCACCATCACCATATTGATGGTTAATGTTTTTGTTTTGTTATTTATTATGTTTATTATTATTATTATTTTTTAAAATTTTGAAATTAGTATTGGGTATAAATTTATGAAATTGAGATCTAATTAGTATTCAAAGAGATTTAAAAAAAAATAGAAAATCACAATTTAAATGAAAACAATTATAATTGTTATTAAAAAATCACTATTAAAATGATTATAATTACGATTAAAAAAATCATGTTTACAAACTTCAATTAATTTTCAATTTAACTTATTATTATAAAGTGATACATCTACCTTAGTTGTAAATACAATCCATAACTTTCATAAAGTGTAACAACATCATTATTCACCTTCATCACTTACATTCTTCTTTTCACTTTGATAAGTTAAATGCTCTATTAATCTCCAAATTAGTTTTTGGTGCAAATTTACAAATAAATCTAATAACCATCTTTCAATCACTTTCATATTAATATGGCTATCCATTCCATCACAAATATTTTTAGAATCACCTCTAATTTATGATTTTCCATATTAATCCTTGCCTTTTTTTATATGATGAACAAATACATCACTAACAAAGTTATATTTGACTTCAACAATTTTTTTTTGTTAGATATGTATATCATGAAGTGACATAAATAAAATATTAATCCTTGCTTTTTTTTATATGATGAAGAAATATATCACTAACAAAGTTATATTTGACTTCAACAAATTTTTTAGATCTAATTAGTATTGAAAGAGATTTAAAAAATTAGAAAATCACAATTAAAATGAAAATAATTATAATTGTTATTAAAAAATCACTATTAAAATGATTATAATTACGATTAAAAAAATCATGTTTATAAACTTCAATTAATTTTCAATTTAACTTATTATTATAAAGTGATGATGATGATGATGGTGGTGGTTAACGTCCCCTGATACCAAAATTTGGTCTATCGGACCCTGAAGAAGAAAATTAATTAGTTTGTTTTAAAATGATATTTCTATGCTCAAAGAGCTTGGAGAGAAGCGTCCCGAGCTTACTATAATTTTGACAAGCTAAAAGGCTAGGAATGTCGGTATTGCAACAAAGATTATGAAATTGGGATCTAATGTGGGTGTATGCAAGGCACTCTAAGAGGAAGTGATTTTCATCTTCAATGTTCTTGCTCTCACAAAGGTGGCAGATCCTTTCTACCCAAGGAGTTTTAGGGACTGTCCAACGACTAGTTTCGCTGTGGAGCTCATGCGAGTTCGTTCTTATCTTAGCTATATTAATTTTTTTCTTAGGAAAGATTAAAACAGAGAGATAGTTTTGATCTTCAAGAGTAGGGTTGATGACCTCCTTGTAATATCTTAATTTTCTTTTGGCCTCTAAATCTTTCTCACACCACAATTTTTCTTTAAACTTAGAAGCAATAATATTTTTAATGTTATTAATATTTTGCAATGCAACATTTTCATCGATCTTCTAGTGATTTAACCAAGACCTGGTATCTTTATACCACCCACGCTTGAGCCTTAGGTGATTTTGGCTGGAGTTTAAAGCTAACTTAGGGAGTCTATGGTCTCCCATGTTATTGATTTTGTTCTTGTATAACAGGAGTCTAGCCATGGCTAGGCTCTCGATGTAAATACAATCCATAACTTTCATAAAGTGTAACAACATCATTATTCACCTTCATCACTTACATTCTTCTTTTCACTTTAATAAGTCAAATGCTCTACTAATCTCCAAATTAGTTTTTGGTGTAAATTTACAAATAAATCTAATAACCATCTTTCAAGCACTTTCATATTAATATGGCTATCCATTCCATCACAAATATTTTTAGAATCACCTCTAATTTATGATTTTCCATATTAATATACATCACTAACAAAGTTATATTTGACTTCAACAAATTGTTTTTGTTAGATATATATATATCATGAAGTGACATAAATAAAATATTAATCCTTTCCTTTTTTTTTATATGATGAAGAAATATATCACTAACAAAGTTATATTTGACTTCAACAATTTTTTTTGTTAGATATGTATATCATGAAGTGACATACATAAAACGATTTTTTTCCTTGTAGGTATGAAGTTTGTCCAATGATTTTCATATTTATATCCTACACTCTTATCTTGAAGTTTGTCTCATCATTTTCATATTTCTATCCTACATTATTATCTTTAGTATTGACTCATTCATACGACACTTCTCAACCATTAACCAAATATCATGGATAACTTTCCTAGCGTATCTCCCCCCTTAAGGAAAATGTGCTATCTCATTATTTTATTTGTTCATACAAGTTAGGTTTATGTAAAGTTACTATAAATAATAATAAATAATTTTGTACAAACATAAAAAATAATTAAAAAAAATAGAAAAAATAACAAAACTCAACTAAATTTTCCCATAAAAATACAGAGTTTGTATCATCATTTTCATATTTATAGCATCCACCCTTTTGTATTCATATGTATACCTCTCAACCATTACTCTAGTATGATGGATCACCTTCCTAGAATGTCTCTCCTAATTGTGTTATCTCATTTTTGTGTATTCATGTAAGTTAGGTTAATGTAAAGTTATTATAAATAATAATAAACAATTTTGTAAATACACACACACCTACATATTAGTTATTAAGGTTTACTTCCACCAAATTTGGTCTATTGGACCTTAACAAAGGTAAGGGAGTATTTGGCTTGCTTTAAATTTATTTCTATGCTAAAACAAATTAAGAGAAGAATTCCTATATCGCCATAGTTTAACGAGTTAAAATGTTTGGAAGATCAGTATTGTAACAAATATTTTGAAATTGATATCTAATATGGGTGTGCACAACACATTTTAAGAGAAAGTGCTTTTCATCTTCGACCTCTTAGTGTCACAAAGATGACAAATTATTTTGACCCACAATGTTTTATGAATTGTCCAATGCCCTATTTCACTTAGGAGCTCATGACACTTTGTTCTTATTTTAGCAATGCTATTTTTCTTCTTTACGTTAGTTCTAGTTAAAATAGAGAGATACTTTTGATCATCTACATTAGGGTTTATCACCTCCTTATAATATCTTAATTTTTTTATCCTTTAATTCTTTATCTCTTAATTGATTCCCCAATGATTTAGCAAGACTTGACATATTTATGCCAACCCCACTTGAGCCATTGGTGGTTTTGTTGGGAGTTTGATGCAATCCTAGGAATCCTCTTGTCTTCCATGTTGTTTATCTTGTTCTTGTACACTAGTTCCTAGTCATACCTATGCTCTCAATGGGGGAAATACTCGCTTCTATGAGGAGAATATTATAGGATGTGTTTTTTTAATTTTGAGATTAAGATTTATAAAACACTTTTGAATTTGTTCAATCTTTGTCCATAATTCTCTTGAGATGTTGAAACCCCAAACTTTGCAATCATATAAGATAACAGGAGTGACGAGAGTCTGAAAGATGAATTTCTTTTTATCCCATAACCAAAGGGCCATTGATTTACAATTGTTTTCAAGTCCATAATAAGCATTCCAACCTTCACTTATCTTTTTCTCAATGGTATAGTTTTAGTTAGGCATGTGATGAAGATCGATTCGAAGGTATTTACATATGAAGTCACTTCCTCCAAGTAGTTATTGTTATACATGAAATTGGTGTAAGTGATCATTCTGGATTTGATTATCATAACTTTGTTTTGTCATTGTTAATAGACATACCCACACTAGAAAAAAAAAACCCTTGAGAACTTTTATTAGGGCTTTGTACCTACTTATATTATCAAATTTTAAGGACTCATTAGAAGCATATGTAATGATATTTATGGAAATATTACACTCTATGTCATACCAAGAGTTGACCGCTCTATTTTCCTTTTTACATGACACTTCGATGAATAACTTGTTGGTCGAAGAAGAGATGGTTGTAAAATTATGATAGAGATCTTTAATATTTCCTTTATTTTGTAGGGGATTTGATTCCATTTAAATCCTTTAAAAATGATCAACTTTATTTTTATTAAATATCTAATACTTTTGGTTACTAAATTCGTCTCTATAAGTCTTTTTTACATAATAAAGTTTAGAGTTGGAGACTAAAAGCCTAGAATTAAATTAAATTTAGTTGTATCCAAAACTTAACTTAAAAACAAACTTAACTCATTTTCACACTAAGTAAAGAGAACATATACTAAATAATGCCACATTTATTTTATTAAACTTCACACTCATCATAACCAATCTATTAGAATAAATATGTTATTATCAATTTTAACTTTTAATCATTTGATTATAAATAAATTAAATTAACTTTATATCCAAAACTTTAACCATTTTACTTGTTTAGTTTATAATAAATTAAAAAATGAGCATATACATTATATGAAATGTTTATGGAGTATAATTTCACATAGCTTTACAGAATATAGTTTAATGGTGATATTTTTGTTAAGTACATTTACGTACTTTAAATTAAAAAAATGAGCATATAGATTATATGAGATGCTTATTTAGTATAATTTTATATACTTTAAATAAATCGCTTTATAATTGTTAAGTGGTGAATTTATAAGTTAATGATAGATATATTTGTTAAGTGGTGGATATAGGTCAATAATAATATTTTAAATATGGTGGATATATGATTTAGAGAAAACCATGATTTATTATGGATAGCTAATGTTTTTGTTTTATTATTTATTATGTTTATTATTATTATTATTATTTGTTAATTTTGAAATTAATATTGGGTATAAATTTAAGAAGGGAGGAAGGGATTTAAAAAAACATAATTAAAATAAAAATAATAATTATTGTTATTAAAAAAACACTATTAAAATTTAATTATAATTACCATTAAAAAAAATTATGTTTATAAACTTTAATTAATTTTCAATTTAACTTATTATTATAAAGTGAGATATTTATCTTGGTTTTAAATACAATCCATAACTTTCATGAAGTGTAACAACATCATTATTCACTTTCATCATTTACATTCTTCTTTCCACTTTGATAAGTTAAATGCTCTATTAATTTGCAAATTGGTTTTTGGTGCAAATTTATAATAAATCGGATAACCATCCTTCAATCACTTTCATATTGATATGGCTTTCAATTCCATCACAATAATATTTTTAAAATCACCTCTAATTTATGGTTTTTCATACTAATCTTTGCTTTTTTATATGATGAACGGATACATCACTTACACAGTTATATTTGACTTCTTTTCCATCACAATAATATTTTTAAAATCACCTCTAATTTATGGTTTATGGTTTTCCATACTGATCTTTGCTTTTTTATATGATGAACGGATACATACTAACAAAGTTATATTTGACTTCAACAAAAGATTTTTATGGATGTGTATGTCATAAAGTGACATAAATAAAACATTTTTTTCTTTGTAGGTATGAAGTTTGTCTCATCATTTTCATATTTATATCCTACACTCTTGACTCATTCATACGATACCTCTCAACCATTACCCAAATATCATGGATAACCCTTATAGAGTATCTCTCCCCTCAAGGAAAATGTGTTTTTTCATTATTTTATTTATTCATGCAAGCTAGGTTTATGTAAAGTTACTATAAATAATAATAAATAATTTTGTACCAACATAATAAATAATAAAAAATTAAAAAAAAATTGATAAAACTAAACTAAAAGCTTCCCATGAAAATACAGAGTTTGTATCATCAATTTCATATTTACAGCATCCACCCTTTTGTATTCATATGTATACCTCTCAACCATTACTCTAGTATGATGGAGCAGCTTCCTAGAATCTCTCTCCTAAATTTGTTATCTCATTTTTGTTTCTTCACGTATGTTAAGTTAATGTAGATTTAATAATAAACAAATTTGTATACATATACATATATATATATTAGTTATTAAGGTTTACTTACACCAACTTTGGTCTATTGGACCTTAACAAAGGTAAGGGACTATTTGGTTTGCTTTAAATTTTATTTTTATGCTAAGCAAAATTTAAGAGAAGAATTCCTAAATCACCATAGTTTGACGAGTTAAAATGTTTGGAAGATTAGTATTGTAACAAATATTTTGAAATTGCTATCTAATGTGGGTGTACACAACACATTCTAAAAGAAAGTGATTTTCATCTTCAACCTCTTAGTGTCACAAAGATGACAAATTATTTTGACCCACAATGTTTTATGAATTGTCCAATGCCCTATTTCACTTTGTAGCTCATGGCACTTTGTTCTTATTTTAGCAATGCTAATTTTTTTCTTTATGCTAGTTGTAAATAAAAAGATACTTTTGATCATCTACATTAGGGTTTATCACCTCCTTATAATATCTTAATTTTTTCTTATCCTTTAATTCTTTATCTCTAGGTGGTTTTGATGGGAGTTTGAAGCAGTCCTAGGCATCGTCTTGTCGTCCATGTCGTTTATCTTGTTCTTGTACACTAGGTGCCTAGTCATAGCTATGCTCTCAATGGGGGAAAATACTCGCTTCTATGAGGAGAATATTATAGGACATGTTTCTTTAATTTTGAGATTAAGATTTATTAAATGATTTTGGATTTGTTCTATCTTTCTCCATAATTATCTTGAGATGTTGAAACCCCAAACTTTGCAATCATATAATATAACATGAGTGACGGAATTTTGAAAGATGAATTTCTTTTTATCCCATAACCAAAGGTCCAATGATTTACAATTGTTTTCAAGTCCATAATAAGCATTCCAACCTTCACTTATCTTTTTCTCAATGGTATAGCTTTAGTTAAGCATGTGATGAAAATCGATTCCAAGATATTTACATATGAAGTCACTTCTTGCAAGTAGTTATTGTTATACATGAAATTAATGTAAATGATCATTTTTGATTTGATTATCATAACTTTGTTTTGTCACTGTTAATAGGCATATTCACACTAGAGAAAAAACCCTTGAGAACTTTTATAAGTTGCTTGTTGAGATTATAAGAACTCTTCATCATAAGAATAATATCATCAGTACACAAAATAATAACTATGGCTATAAAATCTAGATTCATGTTGACACACCTTGCTTTTTCCAAACAACCCTCTAACTTGTTAATGTATATGCTAAAAAGGGTGGGGGATAAGGGAAAACCATGATTAAATCCAATATTACAATTAATTTCTTATAAGCAACCCTCAATGTTCCTAAACTTGACAATAACATTCTTATTCAACCTTATCGTAGTAAAGCTCAACTTGAAAGGAATTTCTGTTATTCTAATATATTTGAAAGGTTAGTTCTAGGACTATGGAAAATGTTTTTATAAAATCACAAAGTAACACAAGATATTGGTTTTATTATTGTGACATGCCTCCACAATGATACTAAGTGTAACAAGGTGGTCCCTAATTATTAATCCCTAGATATTGTGACATTGCTGGGTGAACTCACAAATCCAGGTGTTAATTGGGTGAGAATTAGAGGGTTGAAGTTCCAGTCAAAAGTATTTCGACCAAAGTTTTGTTTGTCTTTGGACAAAAAATATTGCTAAAAATTTCATCCAAAAGTTAAACTTTAAGGCGGCCTTGAAAATTGTGCTTGAGACTTGCCAATCAGGAAAAGTCCCGAGCGATTACATTTTTGGCCGAAAAGATAGTTTATATATATTGACAATTGTTGTTATTGGAGTTCATTTTTGTCAAACTACAAAGACAACAATTGTTGCTTCTGCCACCTTCTAGCTACATTTTTGTCGAACTTATCCCACCCTTCTGCCACACTTGGAATCCTGTGTGTTGCAGTTGATCATGTATGTGTTTCCATAGATCATCTGGCCATTACTATATTTATATGCCTCATTGGACGATTTTGTTTCGGATTAACATTGATTCAAATGTAAGTCAAACATACATGGATTGACGTGTTTTTTAATGTGTATTGAACGTAGGTTAAGCATCGGCTATGTTAACACAAAAAAGTGTTCACCTAGCTCTACATGGTCTAAACCACATACATACATCATATTCCTACCATATTTCCCTTAATTTTTCCCTTCATAATTGTATTTCCACAAAAAATGGTCCAAAACATTATTATGTACTATGGTTTACCCTCACTCTCTCCAAAAAAGGGTCAAAAACCCTAAAAAGGGTTCAAAAACCCTAAAAAGAGAATGGGCCAGAAAACCACAGGAAAATACCATGGGTTACCACCTTGGGTCAAAAAACCCTAGGACCATACTATAAATACATTGTGAAGGGCTCTCCCAAAATACTTTTCTTCTCATTTTCATTTGTGGGTACGCTGTGATAGTTTTTCTCTCAGGTATTCACATACTCCCTTGCCACCATCCCCATCGCCATACCATTCCCATGGTGTATGTTGAGACATTCTCTGTACCCATCTTGGATCCACTCCCCGTTTGACACTTGTTCATGGAGACCATTGGAGAACCATCCCGTGGAGAGGTGGACCACTTTCGAGGGCGACCACGATGGCCCACTTTACAGGAAAGGAGGTATATGTTTATTCATTTGCATTTATTTAGTTTAGCCATTGTATATTGAAAAAATGTTAAATTTTTTTTCTTTATGTTACTAATCTAGTTTGTTGTTTTATTTTCCATGAAACTCTTCCTTACGATCACAACAATCTAAGGTTGGTGCTTCTGCATGTAACATGGGAGAAATCCCCGTTACAGTCTAATTGGACAAAAAGAGGAATTCCCTAATGTAAGTGAAACATCCAAAAAGTGACATCCTTAACATGGAATGAACATCTAAAAATATAAGCTTGGAACTTAGACCTAACATGGAATGAAGATATGAAAAGTGACGTTTATAACATGGAACTAACATTTTCTAAACGTCTGATAAGCCATGTATAACTTGGACCTAATGTGGAATGAATGTCGAAAAAAAGGTGTTTCAAATGTGGAACTAACGTTGGCTAAACATCCGATAAAGTAAGCTTAGAACTTGGACCTAATGTGGAATGAACGTCTGAAAAGATATGTTTCTAATGTGGAAATACCATCTAAATGTATGATAAGCCATGTATAACTTGGTTCTAACATGGACTGAACATCCAAAAAGAGGCACTTCTAATGTGTAGCTAACATCGACTAAACATCCAATAAGCCACGTCTACAATTTCCTTGAACAAAAAAATGTGGTTGTTCCATCAAACTAACATCGCTCATACTTTGAACAAACATAGAATGAACATTAATAGAATGCCTAATAATCCACATTTATAAATTATTTGAACAAAAAACATGTGCATTGAATGTCAGTTAACCCATAAATAATTGATGTTGGAGTTATGGTACCGATTTTCAGTCGATTTATGAGTGACGGGGGTCAAACATCAGTACCACAAGTATAATGTCAACTATTTATGGGTTAACTGATGTTCATTTGACGAGAAATCAAGTTAATATGGTGCAACGCCACTTGTCTAATGACTTATTGGCCAATCATGAAAACAATTGCAATGATAATAATATAAACTCATATTCAATATTGAGTTATTGTGCATACAATATGTCATACAAAACTCAACTAAAAAATGCTCAATAAGGTTAGAACCATGCAATTTTGGATTTCTATGTCATCTAGATCATCCTTTTTTCCATTATAACCTATCGTTTTCCTTCTGAACGTGTGAAAAATCCATACCTCTATGACAACAAGCATTCTAGGTACTCAAGGTTTCTCTCCGCCCATGTTCTTATTTTTGGTGTTTTAAATAAGTTTTAAATTGTTAAAAATGTGAAGTAATAATAGCTTAGAGGAATATCAGATTCATGTAAATCGAGTAGCTTTCAACACTTGTAAGTGGACAACTCAAATTCTGCCACATGGGTTTTTATGCAGACATGTGAGACCAACTTATCCATCTCCTAGATCAATGAAAGTAGGTTTGGGGTCAGCACAAGAGCCACAACTAGACATAGGAAAAAAGGCATAGTTAGCTCAAATTTTTTCCTACAATTTATCAAGTTCCATGATTCACTAAAACGTGATGAGATCTATTACAATTTAAGTGCTTACGATAGGCAGAGGGATGGATCATTCCTGGTGAATCTATGAGGTAATCTATCCTCTTCAACACCTTGAACAAATAAATAACCAAAGGTATTTTGGGTAGCAACTATAGGAATCATGGAGGGAAACTCTGTGACACCTTCTTCTTGTGATGGTACCTTCCTTAGAACCTATAAACGCAATAATATTGTGAAATGATTTGAAATAAATAATTTAGAAACAATATGGAATTATTGCTTGGTTTACGATCATAGGTAACAACAATTTTGAAGGCTATTTGAAAGGTAGATTGCTATCTTTCCAATGCCAGAACTCTCCTTTTCCATCTATCCGTGGATACATCAAAATAAATGAGGATTTGAGGATGTTATACCAGCAATAATATTGTCCTATAACAGAAATATATTCAATAAGGATGACAATTGTGGCTATCACCTTAGTAGCAATGTGGGAGGATGTTGTAATCTCATAGATCACATAAGGTTACCAATAATGCATACTAAAACATACATATAAAACAGAGACAAGATATAAGAACAAGTAGGCGAATTCACAGGTTATATTATAAGAATGAGTCCATACAACACAGAGAACTGAACTAAGTTCTCATCTGGCTCAATAGCCTAATATATATGATTACAGAACGGTTACAAAATAAATACCTGTTGGTTCAGTGAACCGACACGACCTCAGGTGGCCGACCTAATCTCTAGTTTAGTCTCTCGACCGACTTAGTCAGCTGATCGACTAAGTCGGCTCATCGACTTAGTTGGCTGATTGACTAAGTCAGCTATTGTTCAAGGCGACTTATCGACTTGCTCCTTCTACATCTCCCCCACGAACAAAATGTTTCTTCGTCTCGAAGAAACAGGGAGGTACAAAATTCTTCCTGGCTGGTTGCAATAGTTATTGTGGTGGGCTATGAAGTCTGATGGTTGGTCTTTTCTGTACATAGACTTCTACAATGGCGGGGGATGTTACTGTGAGGTGATGTTGGAAATCTATCCAACTCTACAAAATTTTCTGGATGTCGATGGTGAGTGTGGTCAACCCTGATAAGATCGACACTATTCTCTGAAATGGAGAATTCAACTATCCTCTCCATGTCGGAACCCATAAACTGGTGCTTCTCCTTTGCAATCTTGATAAGTCATTTCATCTACGGGTAGATGATGTCGAATTTTTCCAAGTTAGGGAGAGCTTGTTGCACCCACTGATGTGCTTCCCTTTCTAGTCTCTGCAGTTTGGCTATTTCAAGCACTATTTGTTCTTCTATTGTCGTTCTGAGTGCTTCCTCAGTGGTTTTCCTACTTTCTAATGTATGAATCCCTTGTCAAGTCTGCCGAGTCTGCTGATAGACTTGCCCGTAGTAAGTAGGCTAGTCTCTTAGTATTTCTTCAGTTATGATAGACTCCTTCATGTGATCTTGCAACACTTTATAGGCTTTAGAAAAGACAGTGTGCTGTGCCATTAGGAGTCTGGCAGTTTCTTCTTTTTGTTCCTCCTTGGTTTCCTGAATGTGAGCTTGGAGTGCTGGCACCATGCTCTCAAATAGCTGATACGCCCTTGCGAGCGGTTTGTCTATGTCAACCTCAACGGGGCCTGGCATGACGAACTGGGCCAGATTCTTGGATTTGTGGAGGAACTCAACCTATTCTACGTTTTGGTCGTCGAGTTCCTTACATCTCTGCTCACTTCTCGTATTTGCTTCACCTGCTAGGGTATTCAGAAGTTGTCCTAGCTTTAGGTCAGTCAGTAAAGTTGCATCCTTCAATTTGATGTGGACCCTTGATGGCTGTCCATGATGCTCCTTCTTCTGTTTCTCCTTCCTCTTCTTATGTTTTTCTTTTTCTTCTTGTGTTGGCACTTGTGTACTTGCAAAAGTTGAGTCGGGATCTTTGGTTTGTGGGATGGTGGTCGATGGTTTCTCTAGTTAGGGAGGTGCGAGGGGTACAGAAGTGGTTGCAGTTGGTGCTGATGCTTGCGGTGGGTCTTGCTCTGAGTTGGGTGGTGGTGGTGGTGGTGATGGAGTTGGCGAATGGTCGGGGGTGATTGGTTTGGGGGAAGTGTGGGTGAGTAGTGGATTGTCGGGGCG
>LPNX010149936.1:41062-54661 GCA_001517045.1 Pseudotsuga menziesii
CTATGTCCTCCTCATTTTCTTCTCCTCTAGTCAGGGAAGTGGGGGGTAGGTCGGCTTGAGGTACGGTCGGAGTGATAGTCACGGTCCGACGTGCAACCACTTCAGCTTCCTTGTCGGGATTTCTCTCGAAAGTCAATGTGATGGTTGCAAAGGTTCTGGACTGGGCTTCGTGTCCTGGTTGGTATCCATCGATCGTGAAGAGAGGTGCTTTGGTGGATATCTTCTAGGTTTACTTAAATAACTTAGGTAATTTCTCAATGAATTCCTGCAAATCTCTGTCTTTGTCAAATTTTTCTTTCACAGCTTCCGATATCACACTTTTGCACAAGTTGAGGGGGTTTACTAACTGCGGTGTTGGTACTTGTTCCTCGGTTATTTTCATCGGTGAGGGGGGTGGAGGCGTAGACACCAGATCGATGACATTCTCAGGTGTCGTCGTGGTCTTAACTTTATTTGGTCGACCCGCTAGTGGTCTTGCGTCGACAAATCGCTGGAACTGGGTTTCGAACGACACCTTATTTGCTACGAGATCCTCAATTATGTTGAGGGCTGTAGCTGCTAGTTCCTCCTCATCTTTGGATGAGTCTGCAAGGATAAGCTTGCGCTTACCTTTTCCTTGTTGTTGTTGTTGTGTCTTGAGCTTCTTCCTAGCCACTGCTATCTCTTTTGACAATTTTCTAATGATGCCTTTTGTGACAGCATACTCTGTGTTTTCAGGCTCTGTCTCTCCCCTTGGCTCCTGGGTCGGGACGAAACTTTCTGCAGCTAGAGGAATCACTTGCTATTCTAGCCGTGGTTCTGCTATCTCGGGTGCTGCCCTTTTTGCGGTCGGAGGTTTGATGGTTATTTGAAGTCAGCCGGTGTGTTCGACCAGTGTGTCCTCCGACACAAAGGTGCTGATATAGAGGTTGAGCTCATAGTCTTCCTCTTTTTCCTGGTCTATGAGCAGCTCCTCGATCGAGAAGTTGATTTGCTTTGCTGCTGCTGGTACTGGTATTTTGGTTTTTTCCTGTCGAGACAATTCCCGAAAGATCTGGTCGACTGATGGATAGTAGTCGAGGGGTTTGGCATTTGAGTTATCGCCCTGCATGTACCACACCGAAGTATGGTTGAGTTCTAGCTGGATGTGGGAATTCATCGGTAGATTTCTTCGGATGTTTTGCAGCGCCCTCAATCTAGTCATGTGGATTTTGAGTTGTTGAAACCAATTCTCCAACAATACTTTCCCGTGCTCAAGATCCTGCAAGGTTCCTCTCTGGGAGAATGGTTTAAATCTCCACATGTGGAACCTCGATGGTTCCTAAAAGATTGGACTCCCCTCTGGGAAGATGTGGTACATGACTATCCATAAGATTAGGGAGGGGAACTTGATGATTCCCCCCGTTTCTTGGCACCTTTCACAGATGGTCTTGACCATGTCGGCTACATATTTATCCCATTTGTATATCCTTCCATTTGTGGCAATGGTGTCAACAGCTTCTAACATGTCTAAATTAAGGTCACTTCCTCGACCTGCAAGGGTGAGTGTGATTGCAATTATTTTGGCCACAATCTATGGCGTTCAGGTTGTGATTTGGCTGATCATCAACCCTTTCAAGTTCTTTCCTGAAGTCGACCCAGTTAGCTCTTCGACCAATCCTTATTTGATATCGACTGGTACCGGGTTTCCTTTGTTAGAGAGACTGGTGAGCTGGGATATGACTTCTCCTGAGATGTCAACCGGTTGGTCGAAGTAGAACCGGCCATTGTGGTACCGGCTGATGATGAATTTTACAACAGTCTCCTTTGTGCCACCAAAGCTAGCCATGAGTGGTGCATTGACATAGTTGAGTATAGTGTTGTATTTGATCTTCTCTGTAGCTTGAGTGGCCTTCTTGTTGACATAGGTTCATTCTTGCATCTCGGCCCAGATTTTTTGCCATGAGCCCTCCTGTACCTTGGAATTATTAATGTTCTTTAGTCTGCGGACTAAAGGTGTATCCCCAGCTTGTAGTTCCTTGGTTTTGGTCAATGCTCTAGTATGTTTGGGTGCCATTGTGTTAGTTTGGTGGTTGATTTCGCTAAGGGTTTCTCGGCTTTTAGTCAACTGGATGCTCTGATGCTCTCTCTGGATGAATTGTGGTGAATGAACCTTTGACGGTCCAGTATTTATAGGCGATGCTGTGGATGTGTTTGTCGATGAGTGTATTAATGGCAGACGTGATGTTCTAACTGGACTGCTGGGGTGTGCATTAATGGCGAATTTCTTTTGGTGCTCGATGTCATGAATGCGCGATGGGACTATCGAGGTTCTCGATCAATGTCGGTTATGAAATTGGTCAATGGAAGTGGATCGTCGATGAAAATGGTCAATGGTGCTATGTCGATGGGCATGATGGCGGTTGTCAAAATGGTAATTTCCTGTCATAGTTTCCTGTATGTATGGTATTTTTTTTGGCTTTTGGATTTTTAAGTTTTTATAGCTTTTGGTTTACGGTTATGGTCATTATATGATTTTTCGTCCCTTTTTTTTTAGGTCTATTTCTAGGTTTTATAGCGTTTTAGTCGAGCTCCATTAATGAGCTTACGAAATACTATGCCCTGTAACGTCCTTAGTCGGACTGATTCGTTGGTATGTATCTCTTTGACAATGTAAGGTCCCATCCATTATGTGTGGAGCTTTTTAGGTTTACCTTTTACTCGACTTGTATAGGAGAGCAAGGCCTCCTACTGACAAGTTTTTGTTTTTGATGTTTCAGTCGTGCCATGCTTTTTGTTGTTGTTTCTAGATTTATTGATGTTGTATTGCCATTAGTTGGTGCTCTTAAAGCTTGCTTAGTTGCAATAGTTGGTCCTTTCTTCCTTGTTTGACATTGACATGTATGATCTCTGCGATGATAGGTGTCTGTTGTTGGAAGTGTAGTGGAACTACTGCTTCTTGTCCATAGACTAGTCGAAAACAAGTTTGGTTGGTCAAACGTTTATATGTTGTTCAGTATGCCCATAATACTGCAGGTATTTTTTCATCCCAGTCATCCTTATCAGCATTACATATTTTGGTTAGTCATCTTGTTAATGTTTTGTTAAATGCTTCAATTGCGTCGTTCAACTGAGGGTGGTATGTTGTACTTCAACGATGGTTGATTTGGAACTGGTTGGTTAGGGTTTTGATAGTTTTATTGATGAAATGTGTCCCTTGGTTGCTAATTAGAGTTAGTGGGCATCCAAATCTAGTGATGATATTCTCATAGATAAACTTAGCAGCTATCTCACTAGAACATGTGTCGATTGGTTCAACCTCTAACCATTCAGTTACATATTCGACTGCAGTTCTGATATACCTTGCACCTGTCCTTTTTGGTGGTATAGGAAATGGTCCTATGAAGTCTATGGCCCAAATTTCAAATGTCAAACTTGGGTTCACTGATATCAAAGGAATTTTTGTGCTAGGCAGGGGTCGACCTAGTCGTTGGCATCTGTCACATTGACTGACAAAATTTTTGCAATCTTTATGTAGTGTCGGCCACCATAACCCTGACTGTTGGATTATCTTTGTAGTTGTTTCTACTTGGAAATGTCCTCCTGCAAGTCCATAGTGTGCTTCATGCATAATGTTGTCTCCTTCATATTCTAGTACACACCTTCTGAGGATGTCATCTAATCCTATTTTGTATAAGAATCCATTTATAAGATTGTATGGTACAGCCTTCATAGCTAATATCTGCTTCTTCTTTGTACTCATTCCCTCTGGTGCATGTCCATCTTCCAAGAACTGGGCTATTTCTTCTAATTTTGCTGGGACTGCTTCTATCCGAAATAAGTGTGCATCAGGTAAGTCATCGTCGACTCCTGTCGGCTCTTCTCCTGTGTCGATTCTGGATAAATGGTCGGGACCGACATTTAACTTACCTGGTCGAACAACGACTTCGAATTCGAATTCTTGGAATAATAGTAGCCATCGACAAATCCTTCCATGATGTAGTGGCTTATTGACGAGATACTTAAGTGCCTAATGGTCTGTATAGAATATAAAGGGGTTAGCTAAAAGATAATGTCGATGTTTTTGTAGTGCAAAGACCATTCCTAGTGCTTCTCTTTCTGTTGTTGAATAGTTTCTCTCAGCCTTGTTTAATTTTCTACTACTGTAAACTATAGGATAATCCATTCCATCATCTCTTGGTTGAGTTAAGATTGCTCCTATTGCTAGGCCTGAGGCATCGATATGAACATGAAATTTGATCGACCAGTTTGGAAACCTTAGGATTGGTGCTTTGACTAGTTTTATTTTTAATTTTTCGAATGATATGTGGCACTCCTTTGTCTAGATGAACTCTTGATCTTCCCTTATTAGTTCTTCAAGGGGATAGGTCATATCTGAATAATACCTTATGAATTTCCTGTAATAGCCTGTGTGTCCAAGTAACACCTTAAATTGTTTTGGGTTTACTGGTGGTTTTAGGTCAAGGATAATCTTGATATTTTCAAAGTCAACCTTAATACCTTACTTACAGACAATGTGCCCTAACAATATCCCTATGGGGGTCACAAATATGCATTTTTTGATGTTTAGGGAGAGTTGAATTTGTCGACATCTCTCCAACATAAGTCTGAGCCATTTGAAATGATCCTTTAACATGGAGTATATTGTCCAATCATCAAAGTATACTACCATGGTCTTGTAAATATATTCCTGAAATGTTTTGACAACAATCCTAGAAAATACTGCAGGGGCATTTTTTAATCCAAAAGGCATAAATTTGTAAGCAAATGAACCAAATTCACACACAAAGGTTGTCTTCTTCTGGTATTGGCACTTGGTTATAACCTAAGAATCCATCTGTAAATGAGTAGCATTCATGTCCTGCAACTTCATTTAATATTTCATCTGCATAAAGAGTTGGAAATGGGTCTGTGAGTGTCACTTTGTTTAGTTCTCTGAAGTCAACACAAATTCTTAGTCTGGTCGGATCATGTTTCTTAGGCTGTACAACCAATGGACTTACCCATTTTGATTGGTCAATAGGATAGATGATGCCTGCGGCAAGCATGTTATCAATTTCCTTTTTGACTATTTCTTTATATTTGTGAGCTAGTTTATATGGCCTTTTCTTCACAGGTCTAACATCAGGCTTAATATCAATCTTCATTTCACCCATTTCGTGGACTAAGCCTTTGAGGTATTTATAATCTCCAGAAAATACATCTTGGAATTCTTTTAATAAGTTCACTATCTCTGTGGTCTGATCTTGACTCTAGTAGTCACCAATCTTTGCCATTTTTGGTCGATCATCATTTGAGATGTCGAATTCTTTAGTTTTGACTTTAGAATCTAGCCATTTTGGGGATTTGGTTTCATTGATCGGTCGAATTCCTTCTTTAAACTGTGATAATGTGGTAGGGAAGTCAGCTGTAGTCATTCTGTCAGTGTCTTGTTTGTCAGTGGTTTCTACTTTAAGGACTGTGTAGATAGGTTTGGTTGTTTTGATATGGTTGGATTTCCATCTAAAGCTTTTCCCTTCTATTTTTTCATTTTCTAACTGTAGTCTTGTCGACTGTGGTTTTATATTTGTTTGTATATTGTTACATTTCATTGTCTGTCGGTTATATTTTAAGGGTTTATTTTCGGTCGGCTGGATAAATTCTTTAATCTGTTTTTCTGTTTCGACCAAGTTTTCATTTTGTGGTATAAAGTTGAAATCTTTAATGAAATTTTCCTGGAGTTCATGCCATAAGAATGTTTCACCTCTAGATTCTTCCATTTTATACCATTTGTTTGGTAAGTCAGCTAGGGTTGATGGGAACAAGTGCGGCCAGGCTCTTTCATCCTTGTATCCCAGTCTTCTCCACTCTTTTTCATAGGTTTTAATATGATCTTCTGGGTTCTGTCCTTGAGTGAATATAGGTATCTAAGCTTGTTGGGTTAACTTATTTCCTTCAAACCTTTCGACAAAGTAAGTCAAAGCTATTGTCCAGGTCTACAGTCTTGTCTGATGGGTATCCCACCATCTAGCAGCTTGTCCTGTAAAAGTTTCTACTAGGCTTTGAAGTCAGCCATGTTCACCAATATTTTTGGAAACTTGTTATACATGCATGACTGGTGATTGCCTTTCCTTATATATTGGTATTTGTGTAGTATTTACATTGGTAGGTTGTAAGGTAGGGTATTCCCTAATTTTATTCTCAAAGATTTTTGGGACAATGGACACTATGAAGCACTGTTGGGTGGGATTTTTCTGCACTTTTTGAATAGTCCAGCACCCTCTTGCTTGTGTTTCATAGTTCTCTATCTCCCAATCATATAATTCGGCGTCTAAATTATAACCAACTGAGTCTTGGTTGCCTAAATGAAGTTCTCCATGGATATTGGGTTCGGTATAATCTGTATTGTTTTGAATCTGGTAGAGTTGTCGGACGTTGACTTTGTCATTGATAGGTTCAGTCCAAGGTTCTCCTTGAGATGGGTGAATAGGTACAATGACCTTTTGTCCATTTCCTTTCAATTTGATCCTCTCTTTATCTAGGGATATCGATGCTTTCATCTTTCTACCCCAAGGTCGACCTACTAACGCCGGGAAGGAACTGGATCCTTCCTTAGGGTAAATGATTTTGAAGTCGACTTTGGTCGAGATTCCTTTTATAGTCATGTCGATGCTTTTCTAGACTCCAATGGGTTCAATTAGGCCCTGGTCAGCTAGTTTTAGGTATATGCCTGACTCATGTAGTTGAGGTCTGCCCATTTGTTCCCAAGTGTCACGAGTCATGATGTTTACTTGTGATCCAAATTTGAGGACTACTTGTTGGACATGGTATCCTTCGATTTTCAGGTTGACAAGCGGGTCGGCATCACCTTTGTCTTTTTTATTTAAGCTACAGATGTACTTTGCTTGTTTTTTAGATTTGTTACATTTTATTTCATATAGCAAATCGACAAATTGAGAAACTGAGTTGTCTTTTTGTACAAGCTGGATTAATTCGTGTATTGTGTTATGTCTAGTGTCGTGAGCTTGTTCTTGTCATGCAATTTCTTTGAATACATTGGTTGCTTCTTTGTATGTTTGTTTTTCTTTGAGTGGATCAAGATAGACATTTTTCTCGTTGATTTTGCTGATTCATGGGTTATCACTTCCTATTTTTGTTCCTTGTCGAGTTACAATATGCAATTTTTTGTGTTTATTACATCATTTTTTTGCACACAGGACAAGACATTAACATTTTTTTTTGTATTAATTTTTTCCAACATGGTAGGGAAATCCTCTAGTGAGTGATCCCCTACTCCACAATGTGTACACAATTTGAGATCAGTCCTGTCTTTATACGGACAGTCTGCATACCGATGTCCCTCCTTATAACATGTAAAGCACTGGATGGGTTGACGCGGTCAGTTGTCGTGATTCCCAGGGAATCGACCTCATCCTCCGAAGCCTCCACATCGATTGTTGTACCGACGCTTGTATCATCGACTGTCATATCTCTGACCGTTCTGATCGTTTGGTAGATTGTTTTGCTCATTTTGTACAACTGCGGCGGTTTGGTAGACTGCATGGTAGTTTTGTCGGTTCTTCAGGTTCAAATGGCAGTTGGCTGTATTATGATTTTTGGTTTCACAGATTGCACACCAGGATGCCTTTCCATTCTTCATGTTGAACGGGCAGTCTTTTGTCAAGTGGTCCCCGTGTTCCTGGAAAATGTCGCAAAAATATTTTGTCTGCACGAATCGAACGTCCTGTCGACTGTATTCCTGTCAACAGTTATCTTTGGAGTGGTTGGCCATCGAACATTTGGTGCACCAGATCTCCTGATTCTTGAGGTTTAACTCCTTTAAAGACTTTTGTACACTTTCTAGCTGTTCTTCCAATCTGTGGTCAGTGGAGTAAGCGGGTATGTCCTCATCCATCTCCACTTGGAGAGATTTTGTGAGCACATCTTGGTAGGATTTGAATGTTTCCAGACTGATGTGTCGACAGAATTTCTGAGATAACCCTGCAAGAAACCATTGGATTAGTAATTGTTCATATATAACATAGTCCAGCTGGCTCAGAAGGTCTTTCCAGTGCTTATCATAGTCGCAGACGGTTTCCCTTGGATTTTGTGATGTAGTTTTTAGTTTTTTAGCTGCCAGGTGTTTGGCATCTGGAGTTTTGAAAAATGATAAAAATTTGTGCCTTGATCTTGGCTTTGGTTGCTCTAGGTTGTCTTTTCGAAAAGGTCATATACTAGGTCAATGCCCTTTTACTCAAGGCACCTACAAACTGTGCCATTTGTCTATCTTCGTCTGTAACTTGGTTGGCCTCCCAAGTCGACTTGCAGACGAACCAGTGTCATCTGGGGTCCTCATCCCCCTCATATAGAGGAATGTGAGCTGATCCATGACCCATGTCGGAATCATTGTCACTAATCTCAGGAGGTGGCAGTGGTGGAGGTGGGGGTGGGGGTAGTGCGGTTATTGGTTTATTCGGACTCTCTGCAGGACTATGGTCGGTAGAAATTTCGTTCTCGTTGGTTGTCGATTCTTCTTCGACCGGGTGTCGGTTGATGTCGACTTTTGCTGTTGATGGCCCACTGCAACTATTTGTCCATAGTTCTGAATGGTCTGTGTCTTCTAAAGCTATATTTGGCAGGGGGGTGCTCCTTCATGTGTCGGTAAGAGTAAGTGGATAATTCGGTTGGAGGGTACCTCTTGAAAGGTAACCCAATTTCATTCCTCTAGTCGACGAATAATGAGGTGTTGTCCAATGTATGTTTCCCCATCTAGTCGACTCCATATGCCAAATTCCCCAGCTCGTAGTCAGAGGTCTTCTTCGACAATAGTTTGTATGCGGGTACGTGGATTTAATGGAGAGAGAGTTGTTCCTTCATGGGGAGCTCTTGTTTGGAGAGATTTTGGCTGCTCTATCCACAATTCTTCCTCCTTAGGGGATGCCTCTTCTTCCACACCTTCTTTGTGTCGGTCATGACCCGAATCTGGCGGAATTTATTCTTGGTCAGTCTCCCTAAGAATCCTTCCTCTGTGTAGCGCTAAGGCTCTTTCTCTTCTTGCTTCCCTCCTTTGTTGTCTCTCTTCCCTCTGTATTTTCTGAATGTCTGACATACCGTTATGTGATACTATTCTCTTGATTTCTTTTTTGGTCGAATTCTCCTTACTGGTGAATGGTATCTTCTAGTTGACTAGAATCCACTCTACTTTATCTCGACATATGACCAAATACCCCCCCGTAGCCTACCCGACGCTTTCTAGAAAGCCTGGATAGTCCGGTCTACTTGCTCAGGAAGTATTCCCACTCCCGTTCTGCAATGAATTTTTCCCACTTCTTTTGCTTTACCCCCCAGTTAGAGTTTGATGGAAGTTTGTGAAGTGATGGAAGAGGTTAAACAATATGTCCTACTCCCTTCTTGATCAGAAATTTGAACAGCAAGGTCAGGAAGGAGCACAAAAATTGCTCGGTGAGATCTGTGTAAAATTTCTCCTTGACAGTTTCCACCGAAGTTCTGTCTTCGAATTCTTGCTCCTCATAGAAGTCGTCGACGATTTTCTCGAACCACTCCGACAAGTTTTTTCTACCTCCTCGGATTAGTTTTTCCAGCAACTGTTGTTCTTTAGTCCCTTTCGCCTTTCTCATCCAAGAGTTTCTTCAGAAGTTGGGGCACTGATTCTACAAACTTCTCATGTGTGTCGGTGAAAAATATTTCTTTTGCTTGTGCAATTGTTAATTTGTTCCTTCGTGCGTAATTCTACAAATAATTTGCAACTTTACATTCCCACCAGTCCTTAATCTCCTGCTCTGGTATCATCTATTTGCATACATTTCAGACATGTACTACCAACAACGGAACCAATGTTGTAATCTCACAGATCACATAAGGTTACCAATAATACATACTAAAACATACATATAAAACAGAGACAAGAGATAAGAAAAAGTAGGCGAATTAACAGATTATATTATAAGAATGAGTCCATACAACACAGAGAAATGAACCGAGTTCTCATCTGGCTCAACAGCCTAATATATATGATTACAGAATGGTTACAAAATAACTACCTGTAAGTTTGGTGAACCGACAAGACCTTAGGTGGCCGACCTAATCTCTAGTTTAGTCAGCCGACTGACTTAGTCGGCTGATCGACTAAGTCAGCTCATTGACTTAGTCAGCTGATCGACTAAATCGGCTATTGTTCAAGGCGATTTATTGACTTGCTCCTTCTATAGAGGATCATATTCAATTTTCTGGAGAAAACTTGTATCCTTTCCCTATGTTATACCAAAATCTTGTCATCATCATGTGATAAGACCTTTGACATACCTACTTGCCCTTAATCCCAGCACTTGGAGTGGAAACCCATGTTGTTTGTCATTCTTTCATGAAAATAATCAGCACCGCGATTTCCCCTTTTTCCATTAGTGGTACCTTGCTTGCACCACCTGTTCCTTGTTGTCCATAAGCGGTGCCACCGCTTATAGCCCTTGGTCCATAAGCGTTTCTTACCTGAACCGCTCTGTCATAAGAGGAGAAAAGGGGTACCCTAGGTAAAATGGGAAAAAGAGAATATTCTCGAGGCTTCTAGATCATGAGCCTCATGTCCTCCCTTATCCCTATCATTGTGGGTCAATTGAGCTCAAGATCCCTCATCTTAGGATCTTAGAGGCCACCTCATCCACAAATCTCTCAACCATCCCTATCCATTGAGCCTTATAAATACAAGCTCATATCCATGGTTGAGGGGGGAGAACCATTGATGTATTGTTATGCTATTGGATTGACCACTTGGCCCAAGCCATTTGAGAGCATAAAGAGCAAAGTTGGAGCTTATGGGGATCAAGTGTTGGTTTCATGGAGATGCATGTTGACACTAAGGCTTAGTTGGTTGTAAACTTCTCCATTCATATTAATGCAAAGCTGATTTCCATCCCACTTTACTGTTGTTGTTCAATTTCACATGTAAATGTTGTTAGATTCTGTTGCAGCTGCAACTGTTCTCCCCAAATTTCTTAAATTTTGGGCCCCTCCTCATGATTCTGCATTTGTTTTAATTGTTGGATCCTTTGAGTTTTTGGTCGTGTTTTAATTTTAGATGATTGTAAAAGCTTAACTCTCGCCCAAGGTTCAAATTTTGATTGCGTTTGGAATTTATGGTGAGTCGCAGATTCTAAGTTTCTTTTCGCTTATTGATCGAACCAAGTGTTCTTTATTGTGGGTCGCCGTTGCAGAGGTATAACAGGTTTCTGTCCATTGTTGAGTTTGAGAAGCTGTCCAAAAGACTTAAATCATTTTTATGCATCGGGCGTCGAAAATCTGTTTAATTGGAGGCCATTACCTTTTCGCTTCCGTCGTTGCGGCTGGGAAAGCCATTTAGCGTCCGATGTAAAATGTCTTCCGACTTCTGATTGAGAGTCTTCCCACCCTCAGGTTTCGTATCCCTAACCTTTTCGCTTTTGCTATTGCGGCTCTTAAAGCGTTTAGCCATCTGAAGTGAAAAGCACTCCGCTGCCGATGCGTGTTGACTTTTTCGTCGCGTGCCCATAGTTGTGCCCCTTCCGCCATTGCGGCTAGGAAAACCATTTGGCTTCCGATGTCATTATCCTTCCAATTTGTGATTGAGTTTTCCCGCCCTCCCATCACATGCCTGTAGCCTTTACTCTTCCGCCGTTGCGGTTGGGCAGAGATTTTGCTTCCGATGTCGGTTTCCTCCCTTTTTCCATAGTTGGTGTTTTTATCACGAGCCCGTAGGAGGACGAGGTAGTGTTGTCGGCATTTGTAAAATTATGATGGCACACCTGGTATTTTCTTGTGGATTAGCTGTTTCAGTAATATAATTTGCTGCTTTGTTTGGGAATGCAAATCCAATGAATGATGCATGTTGCTTTATTTGCAGGTGGACTCAAGGGAGTGGTCGAACTACCAAGGCGACAAAGGAACTGACCCAAAAAGAGCTATTAGTTACTAAATAGTTCATGAATGCATAACAGACAACATAGAAGAATATGAAATGTTTGAAGGATGGAAAGGCCCAGCAGTTACCCAACTGATCATGAGCATACGAAGAAAAGATGGAGAGAGGGATGTGAAACGTTCGAGAAACCGAAAGGTCATACATTTGGAGGGCAGCCCAAGCAGTCTACAGTTATAGTTTAAATATGTGAAAGTAGAACTGAGACGGGGACTTTTTCCATGGAAAAACTTGTACACCATTTGCTTGTAAGAGGAACTATTTTGTTTTACAATAAAAAACTGCAACTTTTGCCTGCTGGAGAAAGCGAAATGTGGAATGTATCAATGTGATTAAATGAACAATGTTGAAGGGGACCTATTTTGTTTTCAGCTGTGTTTCATTAACTGTGAGAGTGTTTAACTCCCTGAACTTATGTTCTTGTTGAATGTTCTTCAGTATATTTTTGTGATGTTTTCCACTATGAGTAATAAATGTTGTCCATAAACAATTGGCTATCTGGTTGTTCAAATATCTGTAATTGTTCATGTGTCTTGAAAGAAGTGTCAACTATCTGTAACTCTTCATAATGCATGTACAAAATATATTACTCACCAATGAATGATAATCCTACTCCCTAGGGATAGTTTAGGTAGTTAGTTTTAATTTCTTGTTGTATGTGATTTAGATGCTTGTGAATGCTAAGACGAGAGGTAAGAACCTGCGCATCACGTTGTGACTGCTCTTTGCATATTATCAACCTGCATGGTTAATTAGGCACTTGCATATCATAGTTAAGTCAAAAATACAAACACTAGTACAAAATGAGGAATTAACTACTAGGTGACTAACAATTCTAGTCACCACAGGTTTTTCAAGTGATTTACTACTAAATATGAGCAATTTTGATTGACCCAACTATAAACGACTAAAATTAACGACTAATTTAGTCACCAATTAACAAATATGACTAGATAATAAGTGACAGAGTTAAAAATGACTAAAATAAATGACTAATTTAGTCACGACATAAAAAATGACTAGCTAGAAGAATATGAATTAGTCATTTATGTTAGTCATTTTTAATTGTGTCATGGAAAATTACAAATTTGGCAATGAAGTGTAACTTTTGTAAGTTGTCTACCTTGTATTAGTAATATTAGTGCCATGCACCTTGATCTTTAGAGATCCAACAAAGCAATTGCATGAAATTTTAGCCTTATGGGGGCTTTTATGGTTCGCAAAAAAAAAAAAAAAATCTCTAGCTTTCTATTTTTGGCGAATCAAAGGTCACGATAATTGATTGGGCCAGAGGTCTCACCAAGTTGCAGTCACTGAGTTATATATGATTATTGGTTGAAAAGGATTGGGCTCCTAAAGAATTGTTTTCTTTCTTTATCCTTCAGGCACATGTACAGGGAGTTCAATTTTGACATGGACAACCTATCAAATCTTGCGATAGGAGACTGCCCTGGTATTCTTCACTAATTATGTAATTAGTACTCAAACATAATCATGAACACTGAAGTTCGCTTTATCTGCTTCTAGTTTCTCCATTCTGGTTTTGCCTTGGACTGTTTTAGGTTGTATCTACATGACAACTCTCCGGAGCCCTGCTATTTTTTGTCTCACAGTTATTTTGTCTTTTCCGCATTTTTGCTTTCTACAGGTTGACGGGTAGAATCCCTCTCGTT
>LPNX010149936.1:54767-93777 GCA_001517045.1 Pseudotsuga menziesii
CCTTAATTTTTTCATTGACACCTTGGAAAAAACACAATTTAAAACAATCTATTTTGACAAATATATAATATATATTTTTATGTATAAATTCGTTTCCATTTTTCTTGTTTAACCCGTGCTTTAGGTTGTTTCTTTTTTAAGCTTCAGATTGAATTGCTTTATGTTGTTTCCTTTTAAAACTTTTGTACACTTTGGATTGAATAGGGAATGGAGAGAACCAACAATGGCAGGCGGGAAATCACAATCACAATCTTTTCATTTTAGCATTTATGGCATTTATGGTTCTGCAATTTCCTCTCCTCTTTCCATGGCCATGGAATTTCCGCTTGTTGGTCCGTCTTCTCATTTCGTGCTTTCAAGATGGATCGCATCTTCTTGTTTGGTGTGCCTTGCCTTCGGACATCCGTGTTTTATTGCTTTAGACACCATCTGGCTATGGATATGTTGCACCTGCGTATTGGAAAGAAGGATACAATATGATGTGCCCATCCCTAAATTATATAGAAAAGGGAGGGGTTCTTTTCCTACATGACTAACTAGAATCCACACCGCTACGTATGGCACACGATCCCGTAGTAAATAGCTATAGAGCGCCTAACGCTTCCGTAGACCAGAAATATATACCCGAGCTAACGGTGGATGCCCTATTGCAGAACGAGGGTTTTTATGCAATGAAGTGAAGCTTCATTTAGTTTTTGGTTTATTGAGGGAAATGACATCAATGCAGACAAGTGGAGCTGATCCTGAGAATGGAACAGAGAATTTACAAAGCAGGGCAAGAACAGGCTGAGGTCGAGGTCATGGTCACCGGAGCTGATGCATACTAATTTTCCATATGTGATAGGAAGTGATGTTTTATTTTTGGTAAAAAAATTAATGACTTATTTTTTATGTTTAGCTATTTCTATAAGTCGTTAATTTTTTCTTAATTTTTCTAGAATTTGAACTTTAATAAAAGTGGTTTCTAAACCGAAATTTAATTGCAAGTAATATGGATATGGTGGGTGTATATTGCATAATGTCAGAGGGTGTCATTTATGATTTGTGTTATATCCGAAAACCTACATCCATTTTTCAATAGTGCTCACAAGTGTTTGTCGATCCCAAGAGTTGATACACTTGATGTTTGTACTTCATGTATAAGTCGATGTGATCAGGTGGCGATGTTGTTAATCAATCCAAGTATGCGTAAAGATCAGTCGATGCCGATTCTCATTATGCTACTCCATGCAGTCGATCACAGAGTTGATACAGGAGTCGATGCCTTCTTATGGAAGGAAATATTAGTTAGAATATTTTTATTAAGGGCGATTATTACAAACCTTGGTGCCATGATCAGTTTTATCTCCGGGTGCCTATTTCAAATGGGGAACTTGCCTTTATACATATTATTTATACTGGTAACTTTCTTTACCATTTTTTATTGTTCGAATTCTTTCCTTATATATTACTTTCTTTGAGAAGGAGATAACTAGTTAGTTAATATAGGTCCCATTTTGCCTTGTTTCCTGGTTTCACTTTCAAATGACATTCCTTGACGGGTAGATTCAGAAGGTAGTGCAGTCAAGAGCTAGTTGGTTCACGGTAGAAAGGAAGTTATGATACGAGGAATAGCCAGTCTCTTTACCAAGATGGTGCTAGTAGATTGATTGCTCGGAGTGAACCATTAAACTAGAGGAATTGGGGAGTACAACTGGAGGCCGGGGAGTACAGATGTTGAGGGAACTCATTGGGGCAGTACGGTACATTATTACATGGCAGGAGTGAAAGAAAGCTCCAATTAAATAGAATTAGAATATATATTTGATATGCGTGGCTTACACCCAAATAGGAATGGGCTAGTAGATTATAATAATTGGCTGGGTAGTCTACTCCATACCACTTGGCTTTACCCAGTATACCATACTACTAGAATACCAACCATTACAACAAGCCTACCATACACATAGGATTACTACCTGCCCCATAGTCTTTACCTAGTCCCACATCCCACCTCTCTACCAGACATTACTACTTACCTAATTCATTGTTCGTTTAACCTAGTCCACACAGTAAAACAAAAAATATAAAAAAAACAAGTTTTTTATATATAATAAAATAATTAAAAAAAACAAATATATATAACTTATATAAAAAAATAAAAAAATAAAACAAACCAAACCACTAAACATAATTTATGAAAAAAATTAATATATATATATATATATATACATAAAAAAACTAAAAAAAAACCATTTTCCAAATTAAATAATAAAAATAAAAATATATATATATGAAAACACACAAATTTTTTATTTTCATGGGTAGGTCGGACTGTCTTGACCCAACCTCTCCAGCAAGGGCATTCCGATTTTCCTTACCATCCTTCAATTCTAACAATTTAGATTGCTGCTCAACCTGCTACTTCTTGTCAAATTGCCTAACCGTTCGCGCCAAACATTGGAGGGTTTGGTGGCTTTTGGATATGATATTGGTCATACCCATTGAGGAGTTTGGGATTGATATTAACCACGGTTGATTTCACAATTTATCTATTTAATTGCCATAGCTGCCATGGATAAAGCAGCATTGGAGAGAACCTGGAGACTTTTGAAGAGGCGGGCCGCGAATTCTGCACCTCTGGCGTCAACACCACTTTATTTGCTTACAAAATCCCTGGTAAGTACTGTGAATTGATAAATTTTTAGTGAATGTTGGATAAAAACCCTATTCGGCTCCTCACCAGAGAGTTTCCAACCATCATGATTTTGGAGAATTAAATTTTTAGTGAGTAAATTTTAGGAGTAAATAATTTTTAGTGAGTAAATTTTTAGTACTGTAAAATTTCGCAAAACATCTTTGCCTCTTCAAGTGTTCCATTAACAAATAGTAGACCATCATTTGTCATGGAATTGTTATTTCCCCATTACAGTCTTCAGTCTTTAGGGAATTCACATCTAAAGAATAGTCCATGATGTACCCCATGTGATACAGGCATTATTAGATCCTCTTCACACTTGGAGGGCACCCTCAATGCCTAAATTTGTGAGGCCATGCTTGGAAAGTTGCATGGGGTTGTGCTTTAGCGAATTACATTAGAACCTGCATGAACCAGAACCTGCGACCAAATCAAAATACAATAAAAGTCACGACAGGACCAAAAAGGATTTGTACCACAGGGAATTCACATCTAAAGAGTAGTCTATGATGTGCCCCATGTGATGCAGGCTATTGTGGTTGTGACATCCCTTCAATTGGCGTTTTGGTTGGGCCCTTGAGAATGAACCAAATTATTAGATCCTCTTCACACTTGGAGGGCACCCCTAATGCCTAACTTTATGAGGCCAACATTGCTTGGAAAGTTGCATGGGGCTGTGCTTCAGCGAATTGCATCAGAACCTGCATGTAGATCTGTGCCAACTGTACTAAAAAAACCATCTGCAAAAGGTCAAAATATAAGGAGCCTCAGAAGGCCAATTGGAGAATTGTTTTTTGAACTAAACTGTTTTTTAGAACTCACTTACCTGATAAGATTGCCGTGGTAGATTGGGTAGTGGACGTTGGGTGTTTTTCTGGAAAGGAATCCCCAATGTATTCTTAGGATGGTTTCCTGGCTGCTGACAAAAAGCATCATTACAACAAAAAACTAAAAATTCATGAAAATGTAGACCTTAAATATGTCAAACTAATACAAAGGGGCTCCCGAGTCCCCACCTACAGAATTTTTTAATGACATCAAGCCTGAAGATATAATATGTAAGAATTTATATCTTTCTCATCACTCCCCCTCATTAACTGAACTAAAGGAATAAACGTATCTAATGGTATCAAGTTATCAACTGGGATACCTGAAAAGGTGCCTAGGATGACAGTTGGTGTGGCACACTAGATGGTTTGAACCCCATATTCTAAGTTGGCTGATTTTGCACTTGACCTGCAGATGGAAGAGACTGCAACCATGGCCTTGGTTGTGGTAGTGGCGGTTGATGTAGACTCCCCTGACAGGGCTGGTTGGAAGGCTATTGAGGCCGATCTGAAAAATAGGAGGAACTTGAGGCTGTACACTGTACAGTGTGTGGAGACTGAATTGGAGTTTGTACTGGAAAATTCAAACTTTGAGATGCCTATTGTAGATACTGCAATACTGTGTAGCATTTGAGATGAGATGGTTGGATAACCTGAACTGAAGACTACATTGGAGGTGGTTGCATTAAATGCCACATTGGAATGTTTTGGGGTTGAGATTGATATAACAGTTGGGCTTGACAGTGCTGCCCAACCTGCATTTGGGCTTGCTTCCCGGTTCGAATCTGATTTTAGGGTACGCTCGGATAAAGAGAAACAAAGACAAGTGGGTGAAACTCATAGTCAGGAAGCTCAGTCCAAGAATCTCCTCTCCCTCAACCAGGGCCCAAAAACGGAGCTGAAAGAGGAAAGGAAGTCAAGAATTGTCATTTGTCTGTCTCTGCCACCACTTCTCCATTTGAGAAATCTCTTTCATCAACTATTAACTTAGAATGTGACTGCAAAGAGGTACTCAATATAGGTGTTGGTGGAGTAAGGGCAACTTTATGATAGGTCCAGCTTGATCTAGGGCAGTTCAAGGAATTGAAATCCCTCGGCATTCATGCTAGCCAGATCTGATGATATGTGACTCCTTTGAATTCAATTCTTAATGAAAAATGACTAAATAGGTCTTCCTCCTTCAATTGAATCTTCTTCATCAATATACTCTGGTTTCCATTACTAGACTAATAGAGCATCAGGCTCTCCTCTTATAGTATCTTCGATGCATCTGGCTCTTAGCAGAGGAGGTTTCTGCTGATCTTTGTAACAACTTGGCATTCCCGACCCTTTCGGAATATTCTGCTCCAACATCTTCAATCTTTATTTTTTGTTTTTTTTCCTCTTTTGAAAAGGAGGAGCAATTAACAATGGTAATGTGTGGGCAGAAGTCCTACAGGTTTGTCTACAATATTCCGTCCTACTGTTTGAAATATTGGTCTGGGGAAGTGATTTAACTTTTTATAATGAAATACCTAAGATAATTAGCTCGGGTCTCAAATAAGGAACAATGGACATTGTAGTGTTATGCTGCTTTGGTCAATTAGGCCTTGATATCCAACAATTGCCATCATCTTTTCTTTTACAACAGATAAGCTTTGTGTAATAGATGCAGGGGACAATGCAGCTTGCAGTGAGGTAAGTGGTAGTAGGTACTATTGCTTGATAGCTTTCTGGCTGCTCCTACTCTGGCTATTCCGGTAGAATCAATTCCAGCTCTCTCTTCCCACCTCCAAAACATTATACCAAAAATCCATGTCTTCAGACATGGCCAGGCCATTCTTTTCTTTCTTGTTTTGTCAGGTGTATCTCAGCAACAACAGGTTCAATAAAGACACTTGGAATAGCATCCATTTTTTTATTCCTTTTGCACTTACATCATTCCTACTGTACAGGTTCATGATATCCCTTTCAAGGGGATCCTTCAGTCGATAGTAGCCCTGTAGTTCCTATTTTGCCGTAAATACCCTAAAGGTCCCGTCTTCAGACATGGCCAGGCCATTCTTTTCTTTCCTATTTTGTCAGGTGTATGTCAGCAACAACAGGTTCAGTGGAAACACTTGGAAGTTGGAATAGCATCCACATTTTTATTCCTTTTGCACTTACAGCATTCCTACTGTCCAGGTTCATAATTTCCCTTTCAAGGGGATCCTCTAGTCTGTGGTAGCCCTGCACTTCCTCTTCTTCTGTAAACTCCCTAAAGGGCCCATCTCTAGGGAAATCCAAGGAATTGAAATCCCTCCACATTCATGCTAGCCAAATCTGGTGTTATGCACGGGTGTTGGGTAGCTGCCTTATGAATCCATGGGAAAACCCCTATCAGTTAAATGAGTTGGCAGGGCTTTAGGGGGCTACATTGCTGCCAAATTCTGTGAAATACATTGTACTTTTTTGCGTAGGTTGCATTCTTTCTATACCCCACAAAGGTTTTCAGGGAATTTCTATCTCACACAACAATTGTCTCTCACAAATCTGTCATTGAAATCACAATAATCCCTCATCTCTGCACATTAACCAATCCCCGAAGCCCACTCCTATATGGGTAAATCAGGATAACTGTGAATGCCAAGCCCAGGGAAATCATCAGCCAATGAATACAATATAAGGTGGATTAACAGAGAATAATATTTAAACCTTCCATCAAATTTCTTCCATTTAGTAAACTGTGCCATAGACTGAATCTGATATGTAGGTTTCCCAATTGATAGTACTATACATCTATAGAGAGCGAGGGCTTTGCAATGATCTATGCGCTTTAGACATTTAGACACTACTTTCTAGGCAACACTTTTCAATTTTTCATGGACCATTCACCGCTAAAATACTTTGTCAACAAGCCACAGTGTTGGGGAAAAGGATTTGTCGTGGTTTCCGTTGTTCCAAGAATTTGATTTCAAGGGTATAGTAATTCCTGGAAAGGATAACGTTGGACTTGATCACTTGTCCAGGTTGGAGTCAGGAACTCTGTTGACCAGACTATATCAGAAAATAATTAACCTACACAATTTGTTAATGACACCAAGCCTAAAGGTATAATATATATAGGTTGCTCATCACTCCTCGTCATTAATTGAACTAAATGAATAAAGGTATGTAATGGTATCAACTGTAAATACCTTAAAAGGTGCCCCTGATGAGAGTTGGTGTGGCACACTTGATGGTTTGAACCCCATATTCTAAGTTGTTGATTTTGCATTTAACCTGCAGGTGGAAGAGATTGCATTTAACCCTTTTTGTCATATATGAATACACAATGCTATAACTTAGGTTTTTATGCATAGAAATATATTAATGATTGAAGCATGAATAGCTAATGTTCTATCTAAAATGATCAGATGGAGGCATTGAAAACAGTTAAGAAGACCTCACTGAGTTTAGAAATCACTTGCTCTTGGACACTAGCCTCTGCATGGCAGGGTCTATAGAAGGAATTGGCAACATGGCAAGCCCCATATTTGGGAAGTAATTGTTGGAGATTAGTTTCCCTTCAACTGAAACATATTATCACAAATGAAGAATTAATACAACCCTAGTTCACAATGCATGCTTTCTCAAAGCAAGTACAAGTATGCAATTATCAAGCCAATGCATTGTCCAATGGGCGTTCATGGGAAATTATATGGCAAACTTGTAAACCTCCCAATGGAGACCATAGTCCAAAGGTGAGCGCTATGTCTTCATCTCTACCCCATCAAACAGACTATGATCAACATCCCATCATATAACAAGATAATTAACATTAGTGCCTCATAGACTATTACCTAGCAACACAACTCCTTCAGCTTCACTGTAATTTCACAAAACCCCTATGTGCTAAACCCAGGTAAACCATAGGCACACTACATGCAAAGCTTAGATGATGACAACTGGGAGTAGAAATAGATACAAGAGCGAAACAATTTACAAGCAACTGTAAAACTGCAACATAATCACTAATGCTACCAAGAATAAATGTCACAATCACAATCATGTGAAAAATCATAAACTAGGCCATTAAAAATAGACCATTAAATGAACCAAAGTCCATAACATTATACAATAATTAACCCCAAGGGCTAAGCTTGATTTGTAGATGATGCTCATGTGAAATTTGCAAGTCTCCAGATCAATTCCCATCAGGTCCTTTAAGGTTACCAGCCGCTTTTAAGGCTAGCAGTCAATCCACCTTCCATTCGAAAATTCCAAGGAAGAAGGGGGTGCACCCTGCCATGGATGGCCTAGTACTAGAGCCCCCATTCTTCACTTAATTGTGTGAGGGTGAGATGAGATTATTTCCTTGGAAAAAGCATTGTAACCATAAGAAAAAGAATAATGATGAATGATTTATTTATTACTGAATAGATGCGAACTAGGATATTATGCTCATATGTTTTACATGCTCACATAGTGCATCCTCTTTACTCATTGATTTGACTCCAATAAACCAATTGTATTGCTTCAGCAGGGGAAGAGCACAAAGGACTGGCATTGGGGGTCCTGTGGTCCATTTGGATTGCTCAAAATTAGAACCACTTTCAGAACAAAGTCCCGAACATCTACAAGATTTTCTACAGGTTGAAGGCCAGCAGAATCTCATCAAGCTCTAACCGATCCATCATTCGTCTAGAGTATGACCCCAACATACCACGCAGCTATTTTGATGGGGCACCTCAACTTCAAGGGAAGCCAGGACTCAGTAGGGCTGGAGAGTGGCCCTTTCTTCCAATAGGAGAGAGATTATCTTTTAAGCTGGGACTTGGCAAAGCCATTAACTACAGACTCATAACTCATTGCAGTTATCACTTTGATTGAAATTTCTTGGGTGATTGGCATCAAAGCTGTGGCGGTCTATGGAGACTCTCAGGAGGTACTAGGATGGCTTTCATGCAGCACCAACGACATTGACATATATCTTCAAGCAAGGGTAAGATCAGTTCAAACATTGATTTCATATTTCTATTTCTTTTCACATATCCACATGTACAGGGAGCTAAATAAAGAAGCAGGTCAACTAACAAAATGGGCTATTTCAGTCATTGCAGGTAGCTTACAGATTGAGCAGTCAATGGAGGGACCATACTTCCTTCTTCCAGGACCATATTTTGACATATTAGAAGAGGTGAAGCTATTTACCTAAGCAGCCCCTCTCAATTTCTCTTGATATTTTGCATGTTTTTTACCCTCTATTTTTTAATTAGGGTGAGTTGTTCTCATATGACTAAACAAAGCACTATCAGCAAAAATTTGGATGATTCTACACATGTATTAGTCAATATCTTTGAATTAGTTGCTGACGGATATGGAACACTGTGAGAACACGACATAGCAATCTTCATATCAGACCTAGCAATATAAGTACTCTCTATAAATTTGATGAGTCATGAGGAACTTTTTTCCATTTGAAAAAAAAAATTGTGTATAACTACTGAAATTTGAATTTACAAGGGAAAAAAATACATTCACTTTATTTTCGTGTAATAACAAATGAAGTTTTAGTTTATTTTGACCAATTATATATCAAAACTGAGAACCTCCAAACTTTCTACAATGCCTCAAAAGAGCTTTGATACGAACACTGTTCACACCCTGAGCCATACTAAACAACTAAAAAGCAGGAAGCAACATTAAATCTGATCAGAACCATGTCTAGAGCATATTTTGACCGGAATCTCTTGCACATAATTGAATAAAGAGATAAAATCAATTTATCTTCATATGGAGACTGAGAAGTTCCAAGAATCATCGCATTGAAATATCGCATGTTGTCCTCTGAAGGAGAACACATAAAATGATAAATGTCATGTTAAAAAAATGAAAATTAATACTATTAATTCCACGGCTTGTTCCACTGAATGATTTTCTATTATCAAGGTTCCCTTGCAGCACTGTGATCAAAACTTAGGTCATTGTGCACTAAAAAATATATTATGGTAAGTAAAAATTTTAGCACTGTCTAAATAAATGGCATTTAGCATTAGTGGTGAGCTATTATGTCACTGGAACATGTCACTGGATCAGTTGCCATCTTGCTAATGGAAAATTGTTTGTATTGTCACCTACTACTGCTGCTGCACACTACTGTGTTTACAGGATGTATACAGTCTAAACCTTTGTTAGTTGGCTGCTCATGCAATAGATGTTGGATGCCACAATGAATATTAATCCAAGACTGATATATACTTCGGTACATTACCATATGCACACATAAAAGTCATGTTTTACTCATAATGAATGGTGGTAATTTCTTGAATATGATGATGAGTGTTGCTTTGTCATTAAGGTTTATGACGGGCTAATAAGTTTGGATGATATACATAACTAATCTTCGCTGATATAGTCAGTACTTGTTTATTGGATAATATTCGTTTATCACTCACTCCATTACACGTTGCAAGTAAATGGCTGCTAGTTTGATGATACTCCATTCTTGTACGACATTATTTGCTCTGATCATTTATTTATTATTGAATAGATGCGAACTAGGAGATTATGCTCATATGTTTTACATGCTCACATAGCGCATCCTCTTTACTCATTGATTTGACTCCAATAAACCAATTGGATTGCTTCAGCAGGGGAAGAGCACAAAGGACTGACATTGGGGGTCCTGTGGTCCATTTGGATTGCTCAAAATTAGAACCACTTTCAAAACAAAGTCCCGAACATCTACAAGATTTTCTACAGGTTGAAGGCCAGCAGAATCTCATCAAGCTCTAACCGATCCATCATTCATCCAGAGAGAGAGGTACCACAGTGAAATCAACTGCTCACTGTTGTAACTGGACATTTTTGAGTGTTAACATGACCCAAATCTTGGAGTCCTCCATTTTCTCTGATATTTGATGGTCTCCCTTAATCTTATTTTTATTGATATATGACAGTAATAATATTGACACTCACTACTCAACTCGTTACCTTTTTCAATTTCAGGGGACTTGCTTAGATATCACCTCTAATCCCACAATTTCCTATTCTGAGATTTTAGCCCATGTGGTTCATTCAAGGCTTCCTTTTATAAGTTAGAGCAGATATGGATGTATTATTTCTCCTCTAAAGAACCTTCTGTTTCTTTCATTCCATAAGTTCAACTATGATTGTTAATCTGAACTCCCATAGTATTATTAGTTGTTGACAGTTTCTATCTTAATATTGGCTAGGTTCTTATTACTGCCGTCAAGTCCTACACCAAGTTCCTTTCTGAACCTATTTCCTCCATTAAATTCCTTAACATCTTCTTTGTCACTTCACATTTCCAAAATAGATGAGAACATTTCTCCTCTGCCTTAAGACAGTTAACATAACTCAGAGGTCCTTCAGAATCCATTCTTATGAAAGCTTCCAGTGTATTGCTTTTCTGGCCCACCATCGGAAAGCTTATGTGTTTGGCCATATGTTGCTTTTTCAATTTCTGAAGTATGGTTCATAACTTGTCTCGATTCATAGTGCCACTCTGAATTAAGAGACAATTGTATCCCTAATGAACCATGTAAATTAGATTACTTGCAAAGCCCTATAGGAGCTGTTCTTGTTCTATAATAAAGGGAACTTTCCTCTTGCAAAATATCTTGCAACTTCTTCTTTTCCTCCATTTTAGCTATACCTAGCTAAAATAAATGAGAACATTTCTCCTCTGTCTGAAGACAATTAACATAACTCACAAGTCCCTTAGAAGCCCTTTTTTTAAAGCTTCCAGTATATTACTTTCCTGGCCCACTAACAGAAAGCTTATGTGTTTGGCCATATGTTGCTGTTTCAATTTCTGAAGTATGGTCAATAACTTGTCTCGGTTCATAGTGCCACTCTGAATTAAGAGACAATTGTATCCTTCATGAACCATGTAAATTATATTACTTGCAAAGACCTATAGGAGTTGTTCTTGTTCTATAATAAAGGGAAATTTCCTCTTGCAAAATATCTTGCAACTTCTTCTTTTCCTCCATTGTACCTATATCTGGCCACCAGGTTTGATTCTTCCATTCACTTGAGAATTTTGTTTTTAGTTTGGCCTATTATTTCTTAGAATGCACAAACACATACAAATGAATATGAAGGTTGCAGTGGTTTAATCTTTAACCTCACATTACACATTTATAGTACCCCTAGGAGGTTACAGTGGTTTGACCACAATTTCCACATTTAGATGTACAGTTGGCAACATGCCATAATAGAAACATCAACGTTAAACACATCTGCGTGTTGATACTTTTACATTACCCCCGCGGAATACACATACTCAAATTACATCATTCACCCGCTCTTAATTGCATCCAGAGGCCAGAGGAGCGAGGTTCATTTACAGCCTTGGTGTTAGAGAGGTTCTCTTTCAGGGAACATTTAATGATAATTAAACCAACTGAAAAATGGAAGTTTCTCTTATTTAATTTAAATACCTTAATATAAACAAATAAACTAACATAGATAAATAACCCCAGATGTGTTGAGCACTGAGAGGTGAGTTTTTTGATCCCTTGATGCTTAATATACCTGGGGTTAACATGGATCTATGCTAGTTCATAATGTCTAGCAACACACATGGATCTTTTCTATGTCTAGCAACACACATGGATCTTTTCTGTGCCTTGAACATCTGTTCCATGGAATTGACCTATAATTTGGTCATTGGTTGAGCAATATTAAGTTTATCTTTTTTATTTTTTTTATCCTATTAATAGACACATTTTGCTCAACTATTGTCTGGCTCTAGAAAACAATTTTCGATCTGTTGCAAAATATTTTTTCTGTGTTCAGTCTTAAAAATTACGGGCATCGGCAGTGCATCATTAATTTCACATGCTTTGATTTGTGCTGCTGGTAACATTACCACAACTTGTTGTGCTTGGAGATTGCTGTCACCATTTTTCTGCAGCAGCATCTTGACCTTCACTTCGGTGTTCCATATATTTGCAGCTTAATGTTTCCTTGGTGTCGAAATCTGTCTATCATTTCAAGCTACTGTTTATGGTATCCATAACCACTGATCTGCATTGCATTCAGCATATCTACAGTGTGCCCACGTCTTGTTTCAGGCACCCATTGTGCTGGTGATAATTTTCTGGCATTTTTCTGCCTGCAAAAACTTCCCATATTCTATCTTTGATATTTTTGATGTGTTGTCAATTTGCAAACTTTCTAGATTTGTGGGTATCAGCCTTATTTTACATGAGCTTCATTCTCCATGGTTTCCATTAGAGGAAGCACAATTGAATCCTGCTTGGTTGTATCTTCCATCTGGGCCCTTGTTCACATTGATATCTCAGTTGACAATACGGGCATCTGGGCACTACAGTCTGTTCTATCTCTCCTTTCCATTTTCTCCACTACAGGGTGTTTTTGTATTCAAGGTTTTGTTGTTCTGCACAAACTCAACCTAGGCATCTATCTTGAACTGTCTGTAACTGTGTTTATCTTAATGGGTTACATGGTCTTTGTTCTGTAATGCCCACACAAGAATCAGTGCGTTCTCAAATGATGTCCATGCATGTTTCACACAGGCGATCTTCATGTATCCACTCTCTGTTCATTTTCTTATGCTGCCATTTGACCCTTGCAGTGATGTCTTGATAAATGAAGATTGGTCCTGATCAATGCAGCCTTTTTTAACTTCAGTTTTGAGGTCAAAAAATTCAATATTAACTGGCCGTTGCACTTTTAAACTTTTTAAATTATTAATGCCATTTTGACTTTTCTAAAATCTTAGATATATTTGCACTTTCCTTGTTATACTTGGTGTCCAGACTTCTTATGGTGCAGCGTTGTTCACCAATGATTGGCAGACTCTCAGAAACTTGATTCCAGGTTTCAGGTATATGTCATATTTGTTTATAGGTTGCACACATGTACAAATGAATGCCAAATAGAAGAAAAAATGAGAATATACACTTTTATTATTGAATACTTTTCTCTTACAAATATAACATCTTGATTCACACATTTATAGCATGGTGGTTTAGCCACCTAGCCTTTAAATTTTCATTTGGTCACATGTCATAACATTAACATTAAACACATTTGTGTGTTGTTAATATTGCAATATGCCATTTTTTCAAAGAAAAAAATCTCCATTTCTATTCCCCATGAAAATTGAAATCACATTTATGAGGTGTTTTCTGTACTTTTCTGAAAGTCGTCAAAAAACGACTCCAGAGTCCAGTCTATCAGTCTATACTCTATAGTGTCCAGAGTATGCCCTTGGGCCTTATTGATTCCTGTTATCTAATAGCTTTGTACTTTGTTCCAGACCTGTTCCCTAAGAGCCTCTTTGCATCCAAGCATATCTTCCCTATTCTTCAAAAGAGGAATTAGATTCCATGAGTACTCCCAAAATTTTCTAATTATCTACTTCAAATTTTGAAGGCATGTTATTAAATTAGATATTTCCCCTTGACAATATTATTACAGATAGTTAGAGATACATTTTGATTTCATCATTTTTATGTGAGTTTTGAATTTTCCTATCTGCTTTTACATTTTAATGGCCATGCATGAATTGATCTTGTGCTGCAGACAGGTTTAAGTTTAACTGTCTAAATCTTAAAAAATTTCAAGCATGTTTGCATAATTGGCTTCATATTTCATTACAGTACAAGAAGAGTTTGCTTTGACAGTGCCTTAGTTTTACTCAAATGGCCTAGTTTTACTCAGATGATTGAAATTTTATGCTTATATGATAATGTCTATAAAATCTGCTGACCCCCTAGGCATAAGAGAATGCAAAGATGCACTACGCAAATGCCTAAAGTCAGTGATGCTAATGCTGTGTCTAGAGGGATTTTGGAGAATTTCCCAAAGTGTCTGAATGCTGTTCCTCCTAGAGTTCTCAGTGGTTCATTATCAGGTGTTACTACTGAGACATATAATGCTGATACACAGTTGTGGAGAAAGCACGTGAAAGGCTACAAAAGAATGAACAAATATATTGGGGAGAGTAGATATCGCAATGTTATGGAAATGAATGTAGGTCTTGGTGGCTTTGCAGCAACACTTACATCCGACAAAGTTTGGGTTATGAATGTTGTCCCAACCATTGCAAAAAAGAATACACTTGGTGTGATATATGAAAGAGGCCTTATTGGAATTTATCATGACTGGTATGGTTACCCTTAATTTCTCTTTTAATTTTTTCAAGGCTTTAATTTTTGTTATAGAAATATAACCTATAGTTGGAGGACCACAATTCACAACAATGTACATGCATAGGTAGAAGACTAGGTTTACACTCTCATCCCATTTTGGGAAAAGGATTATAGGAACAAACTGCATCTAATATGTAATATAACATGTAAAAACTCTGGTTTTTGTATCCTTATACCTTTTCAATGGCCCTAGTGAAGCACAGTAGATTGACAGACAAGATGCTCACCCAATTGAAATCATGCCATGTGTCTACTACACGTGCTTTGATTTGTGCTGCTGGTAACATTACCACAACTTGTTGTACCTGGAGATTGGTGTCACCATTTGTCTGCAGCAGCATCTTGACCTTTGCTTCGGTGTTCCATATATTTGCAGTTTAATGTTTCCTTGGTGTCGAAATCTGTCTATCATTTCAAGATACTGTTTATGGTATCCATAACCACTGATCTGCATTGCATTAAACATATCTACAGTGTGCCCACGTCTTGTTTCAGGCACCCACTGTGCTGGTGACAATTTTTTGGCATTTTTCTGCCTGCAAAAACTGCCCATATTCTGTCTTTGATATTTTTGATGTGTTGTCAGTTTGCAAACTTTCTAGATTTGTGGGTATCAGCCTTATTTTACATGAGCTTCATTCTCCATGGTTGCCATTATAGGAAGCACAATTGAATCCTGCTTGGTTATATCTTCCATCTGGGCCCTTGTTCACATTGATATCTCAGTTGACAATACAGGCATCTGGGCACTGCAGTCTGATCTATCTCTCCTTTCCATTTTCTCCACTACAGGGTGTTTTTGTATTCAAGGTTTTGCTTTTCTGCACAAACTCAACCTAGGCATCTATCTTGAACTGTCTGTAACTGTGTTTATGTCAATGGGTTACATGGTATTTGTTCTGCAATGCCCACACAAGAATCAGTGCATTCTCAAATGATGTCCATGCATGTTTCACACAGGTGATCTTCATGTATCCACTCTCTGTTCATTTTCTTATGCTGCCATTTGAACCTTGCAGTGATGTCTTGATAAATGAAGATTGGTCCTGATCAGTGTAGCATTTTTTAACTTCAGTTTTGAGGTCAAAAAATTCAATATTAACTGGCCGTTGCACTTTTAAACTTTTCAAATTATTAATGCCATTTTGAATTTTCTAAAATCTTAGATATATTTGTACTTGCCTTGTTATACTTGGTGTCCATACTTTTTATGGTGCAGCGTTGTTCACCAATGATTGGCAGACTCTCAGAAACTTGATTCCAGGTTTCAGGTATATGTCATATTTGTTTATAGGTTGCACACATGTACAAATGAATGCCAAAGAGAAGAAAAAATGAGAAGATACACTTTTATTATTGAATACTTTTCTCTTACAAATATAACATCTTGATTCACACATTTATAGCATGGTGGTTTAGCCACCTGGCCTTTAAATTTTCATTTGGTCACATGGCATAACGTTAACGTTAAACACATTTGTGTTGTTGTTAATATTGCAATATGCCATTTTTTCAAAGAAAAAAATCTCCATTTCTATTCCCCATGAAAATTGAAATCACATTTATGAGGTGTTTTTTGCACTTCTCTGAAAGTCATCAAAAAACGACTCCAGAGTCCAGTCTATCAGTCTATACTCTATAGTGTCCAGAGTATGCCCTTGGGCCTTATTGATTCATGTTATCTAATAGATTTGTACTTTGTTCCAGACCTGTTCCCTGAGAGCCTCTTTGCATCTAAGCATATCTTCCCTATTCTTCAAAAGAGGAATTAGATTCCATGAGTACTCCCAAAATTTTCTAATTATGTACTTCAAATTTTGAAGGCATGTTATTAAATTAGATATTTCCCCTTGACAATATTATTACAGATAGTCAGAGATACATTTTGATTTCATCATTTTTATGTGAGTTTTGAATTTTCCTATCTGCTTTTACATTTTAATGGCCATGCATGAATTGATCTTGTGCTGCAGACAGGTTTAAGTTTAACTGTTTAAATCTTAAAAAATTTCAAGCATGTTTGCATAATTGGCTTCATATTTCATTATAGTACAAGAAGATTTTGCTTTGACAGTGCCCTAGTTTTATGCAAATGGCCTAGTTTTACTCAGATGATTGAAATTTTATGCTTATTTGATAATGTCTATAAAATCTGCTGACCCCCCAGGCACAAGAGAATGCAAAGATGCACTATGCAAATTCCTAAAGTCAGTGATGCTAATGATGTGTCTAGAGGGATTTTGGAGAATTTCCCAAAGCGCCTGAATGCTGTTCCTCCTAGAGTTCTCAGTGGTTCATTATCAGGTGTTACTGCTGAGACATATAATGCTGATACGCAATTGTGGAGAAAGCACGTGAAACACTACAAAAGAATGAACAAATATATTGTGGAGAGTAGATATTGCAATGTTATGGACATGAATGTAGGTCTTGGTGGCTTTGCAACAGCACTTACATCCGACAAAGTTTGGGTTATGAATGTTGTCCCAACCATTGCAAAAAAGAATACAGTTGGTGTCATATATGAAAGAGGCCTTATTGGAATTTATCATGATTGGTATGGTTACCCTTCATTTCTCTTTTAATTTTTGCAAGGATTTAATTTTTTTTATAGAAATATAACCTATAGTTGGAGGACCACAATTCACAACAATGTACATGCATAGGTAGAATACTAGGTTTCCACTCTCATCCCATTTTGGGAAAAGGATTATAGGAACAAACTGCATCTAATATGTAATATAACATGTAAAAACTTTGGTTTTTGTATCCTTATACCTTTTTAATGGCCCTAGTGAACCACAGTAGATTGACAGACAAGATGCTCACCCAATTGAAATCATGCCATGTGTCTACTACAGGATGCACCAATAGATTCCATTCTATTTTAAAATGAGAGGATCCCTCCTCGCCATATAACTTAAAAATCATGGTTTTCATAAACCGATATGGGTATCTCAAGTATTGTGTAGAATACATCTAATTATTCTTTTCTAAGAAGGCCTTATATTCAGTCCACCAATCTTTCAATTTTTTTACTAGATTGAATTCCTTGGATCTGTACTCATCCATAAATGTTTTGTTCAATAGCACTTGAATTTTCTTCAGCTTGAACATTATTTTGAATGAATAGGGTTGTAAATAAGCTATGGAAACCCTACCTTCACTTATGACTGATCTCATTCCAAGATTAATGTGTCTGAATATCGATTTGACAATCGTTATATGGTAATATTATTGGTTTGGCGGCAATCAAGTAAAGGATGTGCTTTCTGATATTTCAAAAAACCTAAGTCATCATGGTCCTTATGGAAGTCTTCATTGAAGAACATTCTATACATGTATTTGGGCACTCAAGGTCATCTTGGAATCCAATTAAATGATTTGTATCTATGAGCAACATTGGATCTGCATCTTTCCAAGGGTTGGGACTTTCTTCAACTTCCCATTTTAAGGTAGCTTCCCTATTCCTTGTGCTTTTGACATTTTAAATAATAAATATCCTACAATAAAAAATGAAAATACAAATATTAAATCTTGTAGACATAATTATGTCAATAGGTGAGTTATGAACATAAATCAAGTCTACCTTAAGTTTCGAGCTAAAACAAATGGACTTTGAGAAACTAGATAGCAGGTGAACAAACTTGGCTTCTCTAGCAAGTTTACAAAGGATAATGGTGAATATTAATTGTGAAATACCTCCCTGAGATGGTTAAGATTATTAATGACAACTATATATATGCACGGGTGGCAAAGTTTGGTGATGAGTCCTGTATTTTGTTTTTGCAATGATTTATGGAGTTTGAGGATATTCCCTTATCTGAAATCCTTATGGCATGCTTAGGTGGCAAGCTGGGGTGCATAACTTTTGAAGAGAAATGTTTTGACCATGTCATTTGCACCAAGGGATTCACATGAAGCCCAAGTGCAGTTTTCTTTGGAGCGAGGCGTGCCTGCTGTGATTGGTGTAATGGAGACACAACAACTTCCTTCCCCTTCCCATAGTAGGGATCGAAACGTCTAGATTTGCGAAATCATCCAACGCAGCTCCTTCTTATTTACAATTCGCCACTGCGTAAATGACTACTTTCATAAATACTAGTTACTGGTAAGTTGTAATAGTAATAATTATGTAGTTTGTAGATTGATATCTATCATAAATTTGTTTGAATATCATCATTGTCAAGCAATAAAAACTTCTTAAAGGGTGCTAGGTCAATGGTAGAGCGCTTGCCTAATTATAGGCAGGAGGTTGGTGGTTCGATTCCTCCGCGCCCTATCATAAATTTGTGACTACAAAAACGACTAAATTCACATATATATGACTATTAGTAGCTAATTTCTCGTATCTTAGCTAATATGTTAACATCTAGTAGTTTATTTAGTCGTATATTTGGTCATTAATGGTTGCAATTAGTGACTAAATCAGCGACTAAATCAATGATTAACTCAGTGACTAAATCAACGACTAAATCTGTGACTAAATCTGTGACTAAATCAATGACTAAATCATTAACTATCAATGACTAAAAGAATGACTAAATCATTGACTATCAATGACTAAAGCATTGTCTATCAATGACTAAATCATTGTCTATCAATGACCAAATCAATGACTAAATCAGTGACTAAATCAGTGACTACTAAGTCAAGCTATTAATGACTAGTGAAATACGACTAGCTATAAGATAGTGGTAATTTGCTACTATTAGTCACCGACTCAAAAATAGTCATTTATAGCCTGATTTTAGTCATTTTTTTAGTCATTAATTTCTCATTTTCTACTAGTGAAATACACGGTGGACTGGGCCACAACTGGTAAAGCCTTTGATTTTGTTACTTTGACCTACGGTAGCCGGACCGCAAACCGGACGGATTCCCCATACCAAACAGTCGCGAGCTAGTTGGGAACGTTGACCAGGGAGAATCCCTTACTGTTGTTGCCTGTGAATTTTCGGGCCTCAATAGTTTTGGCGCTAGAAGGAGGGCCTCCAGTGCATGGCTGGCCGTGGAAACCCATTTTCCTGAGATTATTCCACCGGTAACAGTTCTGAAAGCAGTGGGATTTATAATCCAATTCTGGAAGAAAGAGAACATCTATATTCTGTTGGAAACCAAGTTGTTAATGATCTAAGAAGACACACCAGGGCATTTGTAAAGAAGATTGGAGGATTTCCAATCATCCCTGAATTTCCCAGAAGAGAATACAAAAAGAAAGATCGTCCTGTAGTAGAAGACTTAGTGCTGGTTGGAGAATGGGAAGAACTTGTAGAAACAACCTTATAAGAAGTTGTGCTACCTTTGAATCAAGAAGGCCCAGATACCCCTCACAGTTCTCCTGCTCATACTCCAGTTGGCTCACCTCCTCACTCTCCACCTAGACTCATGGCGGGAGTAAATGCTAATCCACCACCTAACCCACCAAATCCACCACCTGCTTGGAGAGCCAGATCACCGTTAAAATTGACACCTCCATTACACGACCTACCTCAAGCCTTTGACAAGATGTTGCCCAAGTTCGACCCAAATGAGAAGATACTAGTAGATGATCACCTACAAAGTTTTTACTTGGAAATTGAAGGATTAAGGACCTGGGAGTATGAAGATGTAGTCTGCAGACTATTCCCGCATACCCTTAAAGGAGCTGCAACATCATGGTTCTTTGGGTTGCCTGCTAACTCTATCCATGATTGGGATACCTTCAAAAGAATTTTCAGAAGTAAGTATGCAACTCGGAAAACTCATGTAGCCCTCATGAAAGGGCTATGCGCCTTGAATAAAGCAAGAAAGGAGAAGGTGCATAGTTTCACACAAAGGTTTGTAGCCTATCTCAAGATTTTTTCTGAAACGGATAAACCTTCAGACAAAGTTCTGATTGAATATTATACTTCAGCTTTAGGCCCTGATTTGGCCATGTTTACCAAAGGTAGGCCCAAGCCTACCTTGATGGAAACCTATGAAGAAGCAGAAGTAGTGGAAGCTGAAAGAGAGAGCATTGAAGACTATCCAGAACAATCAGGAGAGAAAGGTGCAGGAAGAAAAGCCTTATTGTTTACTAAGCCTAAGGAAGAAAAGTCGCCAGTTTTGGAAAATATGGCAAAAATGATGCATAATCTTTCCAACAAAATCATAGATTTGGAGAAAGAGAAGGAAACACAAAAGTTTTATAAGACATATTATAAGAAAAGAGAGGACAACAATCAGTCTCAACCTCCTCCTCACAATACTGCGTCCATGAATTTGACAGAGGTAGGCATGGACAATTTTTGTACTTTCCACCAACAGCCACATTCTGAAAAGAATTGTCCTCAATGGATAAATTTGATGACGTTGGTCATGAATCAGCTATTGGATTCTAGATTAACAGAAGATGGAGATGAAGAAAGAAAAGAGAATACTACATCCACAAAGGAACCAGAAGAGGAAACCATGGTTTTCTGGGATTCTGTTTCGTTATTTGATGCTGAAGAAGAAAAGACTCAGGGCTATAAGGATGTTATGGAAACCAACGTGGCAACAAGGAGCCAAGGGCCAATTAAAGAAAACAGTCTCATTCTACCAAAGATCAAAAGGCTGCAAAGAAATGTAAAGAAATTTCAAAATAAATCCTTAGCTGATAAAATTCCAGAATTCATTATTACCAGCCAGGATCCGAAGCAGAATAATACATTGGCTAGGCCAAAGGAAGGAAAGGTGAATGCTGATAAACCTCATCCCATTGAGCAGCTGATGGATTATGACATCGTGGAGGATTTAAAGAAGGTAAAAGTGAATGTTCCACTATTTGAAATGTGTAAAGTGCCGCAGCAAAAAGAAAGACTATTGAAATCACTTGAAGCATCGGATGAGAAGCTGCCCATGGATAATCAACCTCAGGAAGAAGAAGAAATTGGAGAAACCAGCGTTGAGGGTAAGTCTAAAAGTAAACATCCACTGTTCCTCCTCACATTTGAAATTTTTAATCATAACGTGCACAATTGTCTGGTAGACTCAAGGGCGTCAGTTAATGTCATGCCCATATCAGTCTGTAAAAAGATCAATGGGAAGCCTAAGCCATCCACGTGGAGGGTGGTTCAATTGGATAGAATGGATGTAAAGGTAATTGGTGAGATGGAAGATGTCCTAGTATGTCTGGCATCTAGTGAAAAAGTATGCCAAGTTATTAACATCATGGTGGCTGATATACCAGACGCTTACGGTCTTGTCATGAGCAAATATTGGTCGGCCAAATTAAATGGATATTTCTCCTCCAATTGGTCGCATCTGTGGTTTCCATACAAAGGGAGTCCGAACCAGATTAAGATTCTAAGAGAACCTCACATGAAGTACAATGTTACTCAACTTGAGGAGAAGAATGTACCAGTGGATTCTGTATTGGGAAACTATTTTATTGAGTTGGAACCAGGGAATTATCAAGCAGAAGAAGCCAGCAACACATATGACACCCAGCCTGATCTCCTTCGATTCTCACAGGCTAATGAGATTGACTGTAATATAGTAAGCTTAGCAGTAGGAATAGATTCACCTTCAGTAGTTAGTGATTTTTGGACTTTGTTTTTTGATGGCTCTAAGACATTAGAAGGGTCAGGAGCCGGCTGTATCCTGATCGACCCCTAGAAGAATAAATATTTTCTCTCATGTAGATTAGAGTTTGATTGTACTAATAATACAGCTGAGTACGAAGCGCTGGTGCAGGGACTAAAGAAAGCGATTGAATTAAAGGTAAGTAATATAAAAGTTTTTGGAGATTCCAAAATTATTGTGAAACAAATCTGGAATCAAATACATTGTGTTTCTCCTCACTTAAAGGATTACTAGAATGAGGTATGGGATTTGCTTAAATGTTTTAATGCATTCAATATTATTTCAATTCCAAGGCTTAAAAAAGTAGTAGCTGACCTGTTGGCCAGATCAGCCGCTAGGTTGGTATCCAATAATAATCGATGCTCTGTTGAATTACTTTTCAGGCCTTCTGTACCTGATATGATTACGAACCTACAAGTGTTTGTTGATGACCAACAGATTATAGAATGTTTAACAAATGACGAGGTGTTTAAAGGAACGATCATAGACGATGAAGAACATCAGGCTGAGCTGAAGTACGATAATTTCATTCCTAAAGGAGTCAGAACGTTAGAAAAATGTTCGATTTAAATGAAAAGTTCATAAGACCATCCAACGTGAAGACCCACAGCTCATCTCTGCAGTTCGAGCTGATTAATTTAGGGACTAAAACGAATCCTAAATTTGTGAATCTCGGAAAATGTTGTTCACCAACAGAAAGAGACAAGTTCGTCAGTTTGTTTAAACAATATAAAGATGTTTTCGCATGGACTTACGAAGATTTGAAAACATACGACACTAGCATCATCAAACATGTCATCCCCATTAAAGCAGGCATCAAGCCATATCAGCAACTGTTAAGAAAAATGCATCCAAAATTGGAACCGCTGATTCAGAGCGAAGTGAAGAAACTATTGGATGCTAGGATCATTTTCAAGGTCAGATACTCTGAGTGGGTATCAATCCTGGTACCAGTAAGAAAAAAATATGGAGAGATCAGACTCTGTGTGGATTTCAGGAATTTAAACCGTGCTTCAGACAAAGATAACTATCCTGTTCCACCCATGGAGCAATTGCTACAAATGGTCTCAGATTCTGAACTGTTTTCGTTGTTAGACGGTTTCTCTGGCTACAATCAAGTATTAGTAGCTGAAGAAGACAGATTGAAGACAACGTTTAGGACCAAATGGGGAACCTTTGCCTACAGAAGGATGCCCTTCGGGCTTATAAATGCTGGAGCAACATTTCAGAGAGCTATGGACATAGCTTTCCGCGGATTGATTGGCTGAAGTGCTGTAGGATACCTCGATGATATTACAATATTCTCGAAGAGAAGAGAAGAGCACTCATTTCACTTAAGGCAAATTTTCGAATGCTGTCGGAAATATGGCATCTCACTCAATCCTAAGAAGTGTGTGTTCACTGTCATGGAGGGAAAGTTGCTTGGTCACATAGTTTTGAAGAAAGGAATCTCTGTAGATCCAAAAATAATTAAGGCTATTGAACAAATACCCTTGCCCCATAATAAAAAGGGGATGCAATCATTTATGGGAACGATAAACTTCGTGCGAATATTTGTGCCTGATTTTGCTCAGATTGTCAAGCTGTTGCAGCAGATGGTAAAGCAAAATGCACTATTCAAGTGGACTGAAATTGAGAAGAGCGCATTCAGCAAAATAAAAACTGCTGTTGCACACGCACCATCCCTAAAAAGCCCAGATTTTGACAAAGATTTTATCTTGTATACCTTTGCATCCGATGATTCACTAGCAGTTGTGCTCACCCAAAAGGAAGATGGGGGGGATGAATTCCCAATATCCTTTATGAGTACTTGTCTACAGGGGGCCGAATTGAATTACCCAGCTGTTGATAAACAAGCTTACGTTGTATTCAAAGCAGTAAAGAAATTTAGGCCTTATATTTTAAAAAATAGAACCAAGGTGATTGTTCCCTACCCAGCTGTAAGGTCTCTTCTTATACAGAAGGAGTTAGGAGAAAGAAGAGGAAACTAGGTAACAGCTCTTCAAGAGTACGACCTTGAATTCAAGCCAGCGTCTATAGTTAAAGGACAAGGGTTGTGCAAACAGATGACTGAAAATGAAAAAATTGAAGAACACGCCTGGGAGGATGAAGCCGAATTACATTTAATGGATGTATGTCCTTTGTTTACAGCTCCCGAGTCTTGGTATAGAGACCTTGTGCATTACCTGTAGGTAGGGCTGTTGCCAGAACATTGGAGTTCCAAGCAAAGAAGAGCGTCGTGTCTTAAATCAACCTCCTATCAACTTGTAGAAGGAGTATTATTCAGAAAGAATTATGACGGGGTTCTTCTCAGATGCTTAGAAAAGGAAGATGCGAAGGAAGTAATGTCAGAATTACATGACGATCCTGCTAGGGGACCTTATTTAGGAGACACTACAGCCCACAAAATCCTCAAGGCAGGTTACTATTGGCCTATGCTCTTCAAATATGAACACGCACATGTTAGGAAGTGTGATATTTGCCAAAGGTGTAGTGGGAGACAACCTAAAGCAACATCACCCCTAAAGCCTGTGATGATCACGGAGCCATTCGAGCAATGGGGGTTGGACATTATTGGAGAAATAAAACCAAATTCCTCTCTGCAACACAAGTACATTCTGACCGCGACCGATTATTTCACTCGCTGGGTCGAGGCTATCCCGTTGCGCAAGATAAATGAAGACGAGGTCATCAAATTCCTGCAGGATCACATCATGACCAGGTTTGGAGTTCCAGTTTCATTAGTTTTTGATAATGCTAAGTACTTTTCATCAATTAAATTGACTACTTTTGCTCATGATAAAGGGATACAATTGCATTATTCTGCTAACTACTATCCTCAAGGAAATGGCCTGGCTGAATCCTCTAACAAAAATCTGATTAGAATTTTAAAGAAGACTGTGATAGAAAAACAGAGGAGTTGGAACTCAGCGCTACCGAATGCCCTTTGGGCTGATAGAGTCACCCCTAAGTCTGTGATAGGAGTGTCACCGTATACCCTTGTCTATGGTAAAGAAGCCATCCTTCCTCCCAATATCATGCTTCCTTCTTCCATAATAGCTCAAGAATCTAGAGGGTCGGATGATGAAGTTTTGCAAATAAGGCTATATAATCTCCTGAAAGCAGAAGAGGCTAGATCTAAAGCCAGGGAATGCTTTAAGCAACAACAAGAGTTAGTAAAGAGATGGTTCGACAAACATAAAGCTGGAACAAAAGACTTTGAAGTAGGAGACTTAGTCCTCAAATGGGATCACCCCCATGATGAGAAAGGAAAGCACACTAAAATCCAGCAGTTGTGGGTAGGCCCTTTTCAGATTGTAGTAAAGCTTGGCCCTTATACTTATAAGTTGCAAGATCTACAGGGGTGGGAAGAGAAGTTACCAGTAAATGGTTTGGTTCTCAAGCCTTATTTTTCATGAGTTTCACTGAGTTCTTCTGTCTTGTATATAAATAATCTGTTTGGCTGTCTTTTGAGTCATGTTTTCCATTTTGCTTTAGTTTGAGATCTCTTGGTCTCAATAAAGGGGGCGAACCCACGGTTGCATGGGGAACATCAAAATTTTTGGAATGATAAACATTTTAGTGATTAGACTGTGGGTTGCTGTTTGTATAAAATAATTTCTTCTAGTTTAGTCGTTTTCTCAAATAATTCTGTGTGCATTGAAGTCCTGCTTAACCCCTGTGAAATAAACTGGATTTAAAGAGTCTAGAATACTATGTTGAGGCTCCATCCACGTCACACTTAAAATGTTCTGAGGAGCGATGGCAGAAGACCCATGGAAAGGAGCAAGGTGAACAGTATATTAAATATAAATGATCCCATGCCAAGAAACGAATGCCAAAAGGAAAATAAGAGTAAAAAAACTCCTATGAAAGCATCATACATCAAAGCAAATGTTGAATCATAAGTACTAAATTTCTGGAAGATCCTCTCCGTCCATGAGCTGAAACATGAAGTACACCGCTCACACAAAAGGACACTATGGGATAGAGGATCCTGAAATAAAATTCAGTAAGAAAGGCATACAGGAGGACTCATAAGAAAAGGGACAAAAGTCCAAAAGCACAAAAGGTGCTAAAGTGGCATGGGAATGAGGAACAAACGAATATTTATGTTTACCATATGCTACAACCCTGTGGTGTCGAAGCTATCAGCTACCTAAAAACAAAGGTAATAATGAAATTCATCCTCTGGCCTCAATAGAGTCATCTGGACTTGAAAATCTTGGTTTCCACTCTCCCAAATTGGACTATTATCAATGATTGAAGGTACACACTTCCGACATTCGAGAAATCTAGATAGCTGGAAGAATTCAATAGGATGCATTTGTTGTTAAACAGTCTGTCACTCAAATATTAATCGCCCAGAGATCTAGGTTCACCAGGTAATCACCAATTGTTGCAGCTGCAACCGTTCTCCCCAAATTTCTTAAATTTTGGGCCCCTCCTCATGATTCTGCATTTGTTTTAATCGTTGGATCCTTTGAGTTTTTGGTCGTGTTTTAATTTTAGATGATTGTAAAAGCTTAACTCTCGCCCAAGGTTTGAATTTTGATTGCGTTTGGAATTTATGGTGAGTCACAGATTCTAATTTTGTTTTCACTTATTGATCGAACCAAGTGTTCTTTATTGTGGGTCGCCGTTGCGGAGGTATAATAGGTTTCTGTCCATTGTTGAGTTTGAGAAGCTGTCCAAAACACTTAAATCATTTTTATGCATCGGGATTCGAAAATATGTTTGATCGGAGACCATTACCTTTTCGCTTCCATCGTTGTGGCTGGGAAAGCCATTTAGTGTCTGATGTAAAATGTCTTCTGACTTCTGATTGAGAGTCTTCCCACCCTCAGGTTTCGTATCCCTAACCTTTTCTCTTCTGCCGTTGCGGCTCTTAAAGCGTTTAGCCATCCAAAGTGAAAAGCGCTCCACTGCCGATGTGTGTTGACTTTTTCGTCGCGTGCCCGTAGTTGTGCCCCTTCCGCCATTGCGGCTGGGAAAACCATTTGGCTTTCGATGTCATTATCCTTCCAATTTGCGATTGATTTTTCCCACCCTCCCATCGCATGCCTGTAGCCTTTACTCTTCCGCCGTTGTGGCTGGGTAGAGCTTTTGCTTCCGATGTCGGTTTCCTCCCGTTTTCCGTAGTTGGTGTTTTTATCACGATCCCGTAGGAGGACGAGGTAGTGTTGTCAGCATTTGTAAAATGATGATGGCACACTTGGTATTTTCTTGTGGATTAGCTGTTTCAGTAATATAATTTGCTGCTTTGTTTTGGAACGCAAATCCAATGAATGATGCATGTTGGTTTATTTGCAGGTGGACTCAAGGGAGTGGTCGAACTACCAAGGCGATACAGGCACCGACCCAAAAAGAGCTATCAGTTACTAAATAGTTCATGAATGCATAACAAACAACATAGAATAATATGAAACGTTTGAAGGACGAAAAGGTCCAGCAGTTACCCAACTGATCATGAGCATACGAAGAAAAGATGGAGAGAGCGATGTGAAACGTTCGAGAAACCGAAAGGTCATACGTTTGGAGGGCAGCCCAAGCGGTCTGTAGTTATAGTTTAAATATGTGAAAGTAGAAATGAGACGAGGACTTTTTCCCTGGAAAAACGTGTACACCATTCGCTTGTAAGAGGAACTATTTTGTTTTACAATAAAAAACTGCAACTTTTGCCTGCTGGAGAAAGCGAAATATGGAATGTATCAATGTGATTAAATGAACAATGTTGAAGGGGAACTATTTCGTTTTTAGCTATGTTTCTTTAACTGTGAGAGTGTTTAACTCCCTGAACCTATGTTCTTGTTGAATGTTCTTCAGTATATTTTTGTGATGTTTTCCACTATGAGTAATAAATGTTGTCCATAAACAATTGGCTATCTGGTTGTTCAAATATCTGTAATTGTTCATGTGTCTTGAAAGAAGTGTCAGCTATCTGTAACTCTTCATAATGCATGTACAAAATATATTACTTACCAATGAATGATAATCCTGCTCCCTAGGGATAGTTTAGGTAGTTAGTTTTAATTTCTTGTTGTATGTGATTTAGATACTTATGAATGCTAAGACGAGAGGTAAGAACCTGCGGATCACATTGTGATTGCTCCTTGCGTCTTATCACCATGCATGGTTAATTAGGCACTTGCATATCATACTTAAGTCAAAAATACAAATACACGGTGGACCGGGCCGCAACCGGTAAAGCCTTTGTTTTTGTTACTTTGACCTATGGTAGCTGGACCGCAAACCGGATGGATTCCCCATACCAAACAGTCATGGGCTAGTTGGGAACGTTGACTGGGGAGAATCCATTACTGTTGTTTCCTGCGAATTTCCAGGCCTCAACAGATTCCTTAGTCATTAACATGGATTAGTATATTATGTTCTTGTAGCTTTGATGTGTTTACGTGTTTAATCTGATTGCAGGTACACAGGTGAACTATTGAAGTAGCATTCCAGGTATATACGATATCTATGGAGGGTCTTCATCCTTTGTTGTTCATTTGTTCTAGATACGAACCATTCAAACTAGAGGAACAACTTCTGTCTGCAGAAGGTGTAATATTCCTGCTTACAAATCTGGCGACTGTGGCTATCACCTTAGCAGCAATGTGGGAGGATCATATTCAATTGTCTGGAGAAGACTTGTATCGTTTCCCTGGATCCCTTAAGTTATTCAATAAGCATTGAATGTTTATTTTAATTTTTAAGGTATTTATGCAAACTATTTTAAATTGAATAGAAAAGGAATTCATTCACGAGCCTTATCACCCTTACATGGCGGCACAAATTTCACTTGTGATTCTAATCACAATGCAGCTTCAACAAGTTCGAGTAGCTCATGGATGAGCTAGGGTATTCATGATGATAATGGTTCTTCACATTCTTGGATGAATTGGGTGATGGCTATTTGTATGCTCATGGTCCTAAACTTGTGTTCCTTTCTTATCATGTTCATTTGTTTCATGCTTATGGATGTATTGGTTTTGAGAAATCTATCAATGTCATGCTCTAGGACAATGATTTTGGATGGATTTTCTCATTGGGTTTTGGATCGATTCTTTGTGCCTTATAGATGCACTGAACTTAATGAATATTTTAATATATATAATTAGCCTTTAGAGGATAAAAAAAAACATCCTAAAGATAGAGGAAATTGAAAACAACTGAAATAATTTCATGGACTTTCTAGTAGTTGTAAAATAGGAATTGATACGGGGATCTTTAGATCTTAGAGTACCTTTCAAAACCAACAATAAATAAATGATATTTATTAGGGAATAACTCAATAATACTATTCCTAGTTTGGAGGTTAATTGGATGGATTTTTACTTTTCCTAGTAGCATTATACCAACTAGGTAACAATCCTTAAAACTTAGAAAAATGAGCATCATTTCTAGTAGATTTAATGATGTTGTAATCTCACAGATCACATAAGGTTACCAATAATACATACTAAAACATACATAAATATAAATAGAGACAAGATATAAGAACAGATAGAAAGGAACAGATTATATTATCACAATGAGTTCATACAAGGCACAAAACTGAACTCATTGTGATAATATAATCTATTCCTTTCTATCTGTTCTTATCTCTTGTCTCTGTTTATATTTATGTATGTTTTAGTATGTATTATTGGTAAACTTATGTGATCTGTGAGATTACAACATTGGTTTCGTTGCCGGTAGTACATGCCTAAGATATATGCTCACATATGATACCAGAGCAGGAGATCAAGGACTGGTGGGACCGTAAAGTTGCGAACTACTTGCAAAATTACGCACGACGAAACAGATTAACAGTCGCGGAAGCCAAGGAAAGATTTTTCACGGAGACGCATGAGAATTTTTTCGAATTAGTGCCACAACTGTTGAAGCAGCTTCTGGATGAGAAGACTGGACGCAACTAAAGAACAGCAGTTGCTAGATAAACTATTCCGAGGAGGACGAACAAATCTGTCGGAGTGGTTTGAGAAAATCACCGACGACTTCTGTGAGGAGCGAGCGATCGAAGACAGGACGCCATGGAAACTGTCAAAGCACAATTCTACACAGATTTCACTGACCAATTCTTGTGCACCTTGCTGACCTTGCTGTTCAAATTCCTGATAGAGAACGGAGCAGGACACATCGTCGAACCTAGACCACCATTGTGCGAACAGCCACCAAACACCAACTGGGCAGAAAAGCAGAGGAAGTGGGAGAAGTTTATTGCAGAAAGAGAGTGGGAATACTTCCTAAGAAAGTGATTCGAACTACCCGGGCTTTCTAAAAAGCGTCGAGTAGGCTATGGGGGGGTAGCTGGTCATGTGTCGAAGGTAGAGTATAGTGGATCCTGGTCGACCTAAAGCCGATAGGTGTCACCAGTAATGAAAAGTCGACCGAAGGGAAATCGACGGTATAGTATTGTAGGAAAGTATGTCAGACATTAAGAAAATCAAAAGGGACGAAAGACAGCAGCGAAGGGAAGGCAGATGAGAAAGAGCAGCAGAGCTGCATCAAAAACAAAACCCTAGGGAGACCGACCATGAGGAGATTCCACTAGAGTCGGGTCATGACCGACACGGAGAGGGCGTGGAAGAGGAGGTGACCCCTAAGGAAGAAGAAGTGTCGATAGAGCAGTCTGAAGCTCTCCAAATAATTGTCCCCGACCAAGGAGTAACCCTTTCCCCAGTAAATCCTGGTACCATAATACAGACTATTATTGAAGACGACCTCCGACTGTGAGCTGGTGACATTACTATCTGGAGCCGACTAGGTGACGAACCATTCCCGGGATGACATCTTGTTATACGTCGAAGGAAATTGGGTGACCTTTCAAATGGCACCATCCTTTCGGAGTATCCACTTGCTCTTACCGACACATGAAGGAGCACCCCCCTACCACATACAGCTTTCGAAGAAATCCAAGAGTCAGACCTGAGCTCGCAAAGTTCCAGTGGACCATCGACAATACAAATCCACAACAATCCACTGTACGATGCAAAATCGACCACCGACGGAGGCACAAGTTCCGTCGACCAAAACTCCTCAGGCTCGACTATATCAATGACCCCACCTCTTTCACCACCACCCACACCCCCACCCCCGCCGTCGTCAGATAGCAGTGACAGCGACTCAGACATGGGTCACGGAACTGCCCACATTCCTCTCTACGAGGGGGATGAAGACCCCAGATGACATTGGTTCGTCTTCGAGTCCATCTGGGATGCAAACCAGGTGAAGGATGAAGACCAACAGATGGCTCAGTTCGCAGGAGCCTTACGGAAAAGGGCTCTGACCTGGTATATGACCTTTTCAGAATGGCAACCCAAAGCAACGAAAGCTAAAATTAAAGCACGGTTCTTATCCTTTTTCAAGACCCCAGACGCTAAGCACCTGGCCGCTAAAAAGCTCAAGACAATGCAGCAAAATCCAGGGGAAACTGTCTGCGATTATGACAAACGCTGGAAGGACCTGTTGATTCAATTAGATTATGTTATTGATGAACAATTGCTAATTCAATGGTTTCTTGTAGGCTTATCACAAAAAGTCCGTAGGCACATCAGTCTGGAAACCTTCAAGACATATGAAGATGCGCTGACTAAATCTCTGCAGGTGGAAATGGACGAGGATATACCTGCCTATCCGACGGACCACAGGATAGAAGAATAGATGGAAAGTGTACAGAAGTCCTTGAAAGAATTGTCCCTCAAAAATCAAGAAATTTGGTGTACGAAATGTTCGACGGCCGGGCACTCGAAAGATAATTGTCGAACTGAATACAGCCGATAATATGTCCGATTTGTGCAAACTAAAGTCTTTTGCAATATTTTCCAGGAGACTGGGGATCACTCTATGAAAGAATGTGCGTTTAACATGAAGAATGCAAAAGCTTCCTGGTGCGCCATCTGTGAGACAAAAAGTCACAATACGGCCGACTGTCAACTCAACCTAAAAAATAGACAGAACTATCAGGTCATCTACCAGACGAATGCAGTGGTGCAGAGCAATGAGCAAAATAATACCAACAACCAGAATGGGCAAGGACACGACGACCGAAGATATGAACGTCGGTACGACAATCGACGACAGAGATATGAAGGAAGAGGTCGATTTGTTGGGAATCACGATATAGGAACTCGTCGACCCACACAATGCTTCATCTGCTATAAAGAAGGGCACAGATGTGCAGACTGTCCGTACAAGGACAGAACTGACCTTAAATTCTGTACGCATTGCGGGGTAGGCGATCACTCTCTGGAGAATTGTCCTACCATGTTAGAAAAGATCAATAATAAGAAGAATGTTAATGTCTTGTCTTGTGTGCAAAAGCATGATATATTAACTACTAAAAATATGCATATTGTCACTCGCCAAGGCACAAAAACAGGGCCTGATAACCCCCAAATTAGTAAAATTAAAAACACAAATGGTTACCCGGATCCTCTGAAAGAAAAACAAACTTATCAAGAAGCCACACACATATTTCAAGACATTGCACAGCAAGAAGACAATCTTACCAGTCGACTTAGCACGACACAGCAATTAACTCATCTCATCCAAACAGACAAATCAGTTGCCCAATTCATTGACTTATTGCACACACTAAAAGACACCACAAGGGAAAAACAAACTAAAAACATTTGTAGCTTCAACCAAAAGGATAAAAATGATGTCGACCCACTTGTCGACCTGGAAATCGAAGGATACCATGGCCGACAGGTAGTGCTCGATTTCGGGTCTCAAGTAAATATTATGACCAGGAATACATGGGAACAGATGGGTAAACCTCGACTCTATGAGTCAGGCATCTATCTAAAAATAGCCGACCAAGGTCTCATTGAACCCATTGGGGTTTGGAGAGATGTCGACACAACCATTAAGGGAATCTCAACCAAGGTTGATTTTGAAATTATCGACCCGAAGGAAGGTTCCAGCTCTTTCCCAGCCCTAGTAGGTCGACCTTGGGGACAAAAGATGAAAGCCTCTATATCCCTAGACAAGGAAAGAATCAAACTCAAAGGGAATGGTCACAAGGTCATTGTACCCATTAATCCTTCCCATGAACAACCTTGGACTAAACTGATTGATGAGGAAGTAGATGTTAGACAACTCTACCAGATCCACAACAATCTGGACTATACAGAACCAAACGCCTAAAGGGAAATTTACTTAGGTAACCCAGACTCAGTTGGCTATAATTCAGATGCTGAATTATATGACTGGGAGATGGAAAATTATGAAACACAAGCAAGAGGGTGCTGGACTATACAAAAGGTACAGAAAAAACCCACCCGATAGTGCTTTGTAGTCTCAATTATCCCTAAGATCTTTGAAAAGAAACTCAGAGAACGTCCTACCTTACAACCGACCAACGTAAATACCCCACAAACACCAAGGTATAAGGAAAGGGAATCCCCAGTCCTACATGTCGAGAAAGTATCTAAAAACATTGGAGAACATGGCCGACTTCAAAGTTTAGTGGAAACATTCACAGGTCAAGCAGCTAGATGGTGGGATACCCATCAGTCAAAACTACAGACCTAGACCACTACTTCAACTTACTTTGTTGAACGGTTTGGAGGGAAAAAGTTAACACAGGAAGCCCAAATCCCGATCTTCACACAAGGCCAAAAACCAGAAGACCACATTAGGACTTGTGAAAAAGAGTGGAGAAGACTTGGACATAAGGATGAAAGAGCCTGGCCACACTTGTTCCCATCAACCCTCGACGACTTACCTAGTAAGTGGTATAAGATGGAAGAAGCTAGGGGAGAAACCTTCTTCTGGCATGAACTAAAGGAAAATTTCATTAAAGACTTTAAGTTCGAACCTCAAAATAAACACTTAGCCACGCCAGCAACACAAATCCTTTACTTTCTCCAACCGACTGAAAAAATACCCTATCAAAACCATCGACAAATCCAGACCTGTAACATCATCCACACCGGATCAAAAGTCGAGTTGACCCGGTTACAGTTAGAAAATGAACAAACAGAAGGCAAGAGCTTCAGGTGGAAAACCAACCACGCTGAAACTACAAAACCTATCTATTCAATTCTAAGGGTCACGACCAACGACAAACCAGACATCGACAGAATGACTGTAGCCGACTTCCCTGCTACATTTTCACAATTCACAGAAGGAAGTCGACCGATCAACGACGCAAAAGAACCGGAGTGGTTAGATGCAAAGGTGAAAACTAAGGAGGTCGACATTTCAAATGACGACTGTCCCAAAATTGCAAAGATTGGTGACTATTGGAGTGAACAACAGACCGCCGAAATAGTGACCTTACTTAAAGAATTCCAGGATGTATTTTCCAGAGACTATAAAGACCTCAAAGGGTTAGTTCAGGAAATGGGTGAAATGAAAATAGATACGAAACCTGATGTCGGACCTGTCAAGAAAAGACCTTATAAACTAGCTCACAAGTACAAGGTGATAGTTAAGAAGGAAATAGACAACATGTTAGCAGCAGGGATCATCTACCCTATAGACCAGTCAGAATGGGCAAGTCCCATGGTCGTACAACCAAAGAAACATGACCCGACCAGGTTAAGAATTTGTGTCGAATTTAGGGAGCTCAACAAAGTCACACTCACAGATCCATTCCCCACCCCCTATGCTGATGAAATATTGAATGAAGTTGCAGGACATGAATGTTACTCATTTACAGATGGATTTTCAGGCTACAATCAAGTACCCATAGCAAAAGAGGATCAGAAGAAAACAACCTTTGTATGTGAATTTGGGTCCTTTGCCTACAGAGTTATGCCCTTTGGGTTGAAGAATGCACCTGTAGTATTCTCTCGAATTGTTGTCAAAACATTCCAAGAATATATCTATAAAACCATGGCAGTATACTTTGACGACTGGACAATCTACTCCACCCTGAAGGATCACTGCACATGGCTCAGGCTTATGCTGGAAAGATGTCGACAGATACAACTTTCCCTGAATATTAAGAAATGTATCTTTATGACACGCATAGGCATACTCCTCGGACATATTGTCTGTAAGGAAGGGATCAAGGTCGACTTTGCTAAAATTAAAATCATCCTCGACCTGAAGCCCCCAATAAACCCTAAACAGGTTTGGGTGTTATTGGGCCATACATGATATTATAGGAAGTTCATACAACACTATTCAGACATGACCTACCCTCTAGAAGAACTATTAAAGGATGATATAGAGTTTAAATGGACAGAAGAGTGCCAAATATCCTTCAACAAACTGAAAAGAAAATTGGTCGAAGCCCCCATACTCAAATTCCCAAATTGGTCGACCAAATTTCATGTGCATATCGATGCATCTGGAATAGCAATAGGTGCAATACTGACACAACTAGGGGATGATGGGATGGACTACCCTATCGTATACAGTAGTCGAAAACTAAATAAGGCTGAAAGAAACTATTCGACCACCGAAAGAGAAGCCCTAGGTATGGTTTTTGCACTTCAAAAGTATCGACATTACCTGCTAGCCAACCCCTTCATATTTTACACCGACCATCAAGCCTTGAAGTATCTTGTTAATAAAACCCTTCATCATGGAAGAATATGTAGATGGCTACTTCTTTTCCAAGAGTTTGAATTTGAAGTCGTTGTCCGACCAGGGAAGCTAAATGTCGGACCCGACCACCTATCACGTATCGACACAGGGGAGGAACCGACTGGAATAGATGACAACCTACCAGATGCGCACTTATTTCGTATAGAAGCAGTTCTAGACGAACTAGAAGAAATTGCTCAGTTCCTAGAGACAGGCCAGGCACCCGAAGGTCTAAACACCAAGAAAAAGCAAATCTTAGCTATGAAGGCTGCCCCTTATAGCCTCATCAATGGATTTCTATACAAAATGGGGTTAGATGACATTCACAGATGATGTGTACTCGACCATGAATGAGACCAGATCATGCACGAAGCACACTATGGACCTATAGGAGGACATTTCCAAGCAGACACAACTGCCAAGAAAATCCAACAGTCAGGATTATGGTGGCCGACACTCCACAGAGATTGCAAAAACTTTGTTAGTCGATGTGACAGATGCCAATGACTTGGTCGACCTCTATTGAGCATAGAAATTCCCTTGATATCCATAAACCCTAGTCTCACATTTGAAATCTGGGCTATAGACTTCATAGGACCATTCCCTATACCAGCAAGACGATCAGGTGCCAGATATATCATCATTGTAGTGGAGTATGTTACTAAATGGGCAGAAGCTGAACCTATCAATACATGTTCAAGTGAGGTCGCAGCTAAATTTATATATGAAAACATCATAACCCAATTTGGATGGCCCCTGACATTGATCAGTGACCAAGGAACCCACTTCATTAACAAAACCATCAAACATCTAACCGACCAATTTCATATCGACCATTGATGAAGTACAACATATCACCCTCAGTCGAATGGTGCAATAGAATCTTTCAATAAAACATTAACGAAAGGATTAACTAAAATATGCAGTACCGACAAAGATGATTGGGATGAGAAAATCCCTACAATATTATGGGCATACAGGACAGCCTATAAGCGGACGACCCACCAAACTCCCTTCCGACTAGTTTATGGACAAGAAGCAGTCGTCCCCCTACATTTCCGACAACAGACCCCTATTGTAGCTCAACTACTACATGTCGATGTCGAACATGCAAGATAGGATCGATTATTTCAACCAAGTAAGCTGGAAGAACACAGACTTATGGCCATCTAACACCAGGAGATTCAGAAACAACAACAGAAATCCTGGCACGGCCGTAACATCAAAAACAAAAACCTCTCGGTCGGTGACCTTGCTTTACTCTATAATAGTAGAGTCAAAGGCAAACCAAAGAAACTACACACAGAGTGGATGGGACCCTACGTTGTCGAAGAGATACACCCCAATGGCTCAGTTCGACTAAAAACATTACAGGGCCTAGTATTTCGGAAGCTCGTCAATGGAGCCCGACTTAAATGGTACAAAAAATGAAAAAAAAATCATATAACGACCTTAACCGTCAACCAAAACCTATAAAAAGACAAAAAAATTCCAAAAAAAAAATACTACATCTGACAACAAACCATGACAGCAACTCACTACCTCGACCACTGACATCACTACCATCGACCATCTTTGTCGACCAGTCAGGCCGACCATTTTCATCATCGACACCGACCATCGACCTCGAAAGTCCCATCACGCATTGATGGCCTCGAGCGCCGAAACAAATCCTCCATTAAGTCACACTCGAGTATTGCAGCTGGACTGTCAAGTCCACCATTAATACACCCATTTCGACACTCAACCCCATCCACGCCTATAAATAATGGACCGCCGAAGGTTCATTCACCACACCCATTTCCATCAGAGCACCTGCAATCTCAGTCGACCAAAACACAAGAACCCTGCCAAAACTCCGACCAGTCCGACACAATGGCACCGAAACTAACCAGAGCTGCGGCCAAGGAAAAGGAGTTGCAAGCTGAGGACACCCCCTTGCTCAACAGACTCAAGAATATCAAAAATGAAAGGTCCAGGAGGGCCCATTTCAGAAACAGTGGCAAAAGAGTCCAAGAAAAGGACAGATCGGAAAACTAAAGAGCTGGTCGCCAAAAATGCAGATGAAGTCGAGTTTCTCGGCCGATGTAGAGCTCTAGTCTAGACCATCATACCAGGCCCTATCGACGTCGACACAGATCGACCACTTGAAAGAGCATATCAGCTCTTCGAGGCAATGGTATCGACCGTCCAGACCCGACTGCACGAGACTAAAGAAGGACAAAAGGAGGAGACTGTTTGACTGCTCCTAACACAGCACACTGCCTTTTCGGAGGCTTACAAGGTCTTACAGGACCATATGGAGGAGTCCATTGTCACTGAGGAAGTACTAAGATACTGGCCTACCCATTATGGGCAGGTCTATCATCAGACCAGGCAGACACGACAAGGCATTCAGGCCTTGGAGGGCTGAAAGTCGACAGAAGCAGAAATGAGGCAGACCATTGAAGAGCAGATTGTGATGGAGACCAACAAACTGCAGAAGCTCGAACGAGAGGCTCATCAGTGGGTTCAGCAAGCCCTTCCAAACTTAGAGAAGGTCGACAACATCTATCCATAGATGAAACGACTCCTCGATGCTGCAGAAGAACAAAACCAACTGTTGGGTCCCAACATGGAGCACATTGCAGAAAATCCCATGGCCGAAAAGATGTCGATACTATCAAGTCTAACTACTCTAACGATCGACATCCAGAAATCCCTGTAGACATGGACCAATTTCCAGCATCATCTGGCCATCACAGCTCCAGCCATTGTCGAGGTATGCGTCCAGAAGAGACCGACTATTCGTCTGCACAGTCCACAGGCAGAGCAAAGTTGAAGGATTCGACAAAAACTTCGTTTTTTTTGTACCTCCCTATTTCTTCGGGACGGAGAAACCTTTTGTTTGTGGGGGAGATGTAGAAGGAGCAATTCGATGAAGTCAACTTGAATGAAGACCGACTTAGTCGATCAGCTGACTAAGTCGATGGTCCGACCAAGTCAGACGGCCGACTAAACTAGTTAATTAAGTCAGCTAACTAACAGTCGTGTCGGTTCACCGAACCAACAGGTAGTTATGTTGTAACTGTTTCCAAATTGTATATATTAGGCTGTTGAGCCAAGCAAAGAACTGAGTTCAGTTCTGTGCCTTGTATGAACTCATTGTGATAATATAATCTGTTCCTTTCTATCTATTCTTATCTCTTGTCTCTGTTTATATTTATGTATGTTTTAGTATG
>LPNX010149936.1:94013-168350 GCA_001517045.1 Pseudotsuga menziesii
TTGGGCTTATTTTTTACATCACATAGTGATAACATAGAGCCACAATATATTTTGTCCTTACTTTAATTATTGATCAAGTCCATGGAAACTTGAAGACATAGTAGTGAGGGGTTTGGTTCAGCAACACAGCTTGTAATCACCCCATTTGTGATAGTTATTCAAAATACACTCTTGTCAACCAAAATTTATGAAATACTCTTTTGAAAATCCTTATACTATCCTTCACAAAGTGGAAAAATGAAATAAGCTCAATAAAGTTTGGACATAAAATCTCTACTCTCTTACGACATGAAAGTTTTGAAAGGGTTTATGAACACATATTAAACCAAGTGTTTCATGTGCGCAATCTTTGTCAAACTATGGACTTATCAATAAATCCATAACAATCAAGTTAGACTTAGCTCATATAATGCACCATGTCTAAGGATACAACTACAACTTGGTTGAAGGAAAGAACTTGTAATTAATGTTTCACGAGTCGTCTTTCCTATGAAAATAGGCCACTTACTCAATCTAATTATAATGTTTACATATTTTAAAGGGAGCATTAAAAAAAATGCTAAAATAATTAACATGTATTAATTTGAACTTGAGAATGGATAAAAACCCTCGATCCCAATTGAATAAAACCAAGAAAAATATAACAAGCTAATGATGTTGGAATATCAAGCAATACTGAGAGGGGGGGTGAATTAGTATTGATCTACCTTATTTAATTTTTACCACTTAAATATAAAATCAAAAATAGAAACAAAACACACAATATTATCATGGAATCCCAATTGGAAAAACCACCAACACTTTCTATTACTGCAAAATTATATTTACAAATAGTTTGCAAGCACCAACTTGTTGGATGCACCAACACCCAAGTTTTCCAGCTACAATTGAAGGGTGCACCAACATCTCGTTTACCAATATTTTGTAAGAACAAAGTTGCTGGATGCACCAACATCCAAGTTTTTTCAGCTACAACTGAAGGATGCACCAACACCCTATTTACCCGCAACAACTGGAAGGAAGCTACGATCCCCTACAGGCTTGCAGCTTGTCCTTGCACCTCCTAACCACCCTTATATGCTAATTCGATCTTTGAATTTTGTACACCTATGGATATTTCAATAAAATGTACATAGACACTTGTTTGAAGGTTTAAATCTTTTCTTATATACCCTCAGCCATGCCTATTCATATAACAATCATGGATCTTCATTGTGACCCTTCACAAATCAACAAATCGTAAAATAACTTCTTCGTTACAAAAATTGTGAATTAACAACATGATAATCCATCACTCCGATGTTAGGATTATAATCCTCCCTTGTCCAAACTAGTCAATTCTACCTAACCTGGGAGTATTTTTAGTCATAATTGAGTCACTAGTACCATTGGGTCCACTTGTCCTAATGGGGACACATGTACTAGTCACTAGAGTGTGGGGAACATAGATTGAAGCTAACTACCACTGACTGCACTTGCATGCATCACTTTAGGCACCTCCCAGACCAATCCCTACAATTTAGGAGCCATTGGGAGTGTCAACATCAACCTCGTTCAGTTTTTCGCAGTTGGTGACTAGTCAAGCCTAGTTATGATTCAGTTACATTTAGTTAGATGTCCTCCAGTTCAGTTAGCACTAGTCTTTGCATGGTTGTATGTGGGAATGCACCTTTTCTCACCTACCACATCAATTACAATTGTTTAACCAATTATAACTGTTTGAGAGATTGAATTAGACAACTAGAGATATCTAGTTAAGCTCCTATAGTGATTTAGACATGTCCAGTTATCCATGCAGTTAGATTGAGTTAATCAATTCGAATTTCCTCTCATAGATTTGAATTGTATGGCTATTAATACTAGTGTATTGCATTGTAACAATTATCTATATTGTATCCATTTTTACATTTTATTAATGAAAGCATATACATCTATAAATCATTATTTCACTGTTTCATTGTAATGTTCCCATTCAAATAATTGCATAGCAGGACAATTACATCAATCCTACTAGTTCCCTAGGTGGGTCGATACATTTGGAATTTTAATAAGGGATATAATAAATGATATTTAGACATTAGAATGGGATAAATATTTAATAATGTAGCTTATTAAATAAATACAAGAGAAAATTGAAGTGGAAATGGATCATGGAGACACATGGATACTATGGGGCCCACACAAGCTAGAAATTTTGTGCCACATGGCATCCTTCTCTTGCAATTTCGAATCCATGGGAAGAATAAAGGTTATTGGATGATTTAGAAGGCTAATACACTTGGGAATATGCATCATAGGTCAAATTTGGGAGGAAATGTAACTTACATGGGAGATGAAGAGTCATTTTGGAGCTAGTGAGACACTTGGACTAGATTCCCTAGCTCTATGACAACAATGATGAAGATGCTATGACACCTATGACAAAAATTAGATCTGAAGGCTGAAATATGACATACATGACATGTCATGTTGAAATATATCATCCAAGAGAGCTCTTGTGGAGATGGGGAAGCTCAATGGGCTCCAACTTGAATTTGGGGAAGGTGGAAGGCTAGGAAAGGGAGGACACATGGAACATCATGAGAAAACACCCTAATTCGAATTGCATTGAGTTTGTGGATGGATTGGGAACCTTAAAATTCTAAGGATGTTTATAAAATACATCAAGCAACCAAGAGAAGGGATTTTGATCATTTGAGAAATTGTCATTTGTGAATTGCGAGAGCTAGTGGATGACTAGTTTTTTTGCCTTAGCCAATTTCGAGGGTGAAATATTCCCATCCAAGTTGGTGTTTGGATAGGCCAATCATGTATTTATAGGATATTTAATTGCAGGTGGAATCTACAGGGAAGCTCGCGGGTTCTTCTATTGCAGCACTTCCTCTCAACCATTTCCAGTTTTCTTTGCATATTCATGCTCATGGAGGGATTACACCTTGGGTGAGCTCTTGTACTCTTTGGGAGAGGTATTCTTGATATATTTAAAAATTGTAATCAGTTAAATATTATTTATTCTTCATTATCAGAAAGTTTCAAGTCTAACTACCCAAGATTTGTATGTCAAAATGACTTTTAATGAGCAAACAATGACCATTTCCACTCTATTTTGATATATGCCATGGTAATGCTTATTATTTTGAATGGAGGAATGTCCTTCTGATAAATGTATGATAAATGGACTTTCATTAATTTTTATTTCAATTATCATGTTCAGTAATTAAGTATTGGAATCCATTTTACTCATTTTTATTGCATTGGGAGAAGATTTGGTGCATTTTCCCCAAGGGTCGAAATTATGATTTGGGAGCTATTTTGGAAAGAGTCATAAAAACCTGTATAAACTAAAAAATGATGCGTATGAGAATTAAAAAATTTCCCTTACACACCCCATGCCTATTTTCATAAATTCGAGTGGGTTTAGGAGCATTTGAGAAGCCATTTCCAGCATTTATCCGGGGGGGAATTGGAACCCCAAATTGCTAATAAAGACTCCTACTTTGATCAGAATATAAAAATAGTTTTTAGAAGTGATTGGAGGGTTATAAATCATCTCCAAATATAATATTTATGTATTAATATCATTTATACACACCCTGAGAATATTTGGGATCATTTGGGCCAATTTGGAGACATAGACATCAAAACTAGTCAAAGGTCGAAATAGGGAGAAAAAGTGAAAAATTGGTCATTTAATAAAAATTAAAAAAGGAAAATTAAAAGTGGTATCATAGCATGGTCTTGGAACCTAATGGTCTTAAAAATGATTCAAAGCAATAAGCCACCACCCTTAGATCCTGAACTTGAAGGTGCTTTTGTTGGAGAATAAGTAGTAGAAGAAGAGGTACATTCTGCTAAAACTATGACTAACAAGGGGAAGGGATACACTGATCCCGAGAAGGTGGAATATATTAAACTCATACAACCTATATTTAATGATATAACCAAGAACATGAACCAACAACTTATGAAAAGGTTCAAATTGTTGGTTAGCCAATTTGGATGCAAATTAGGAGTAATAGGAGATAGCAGTAGTTCACAATCAGAAGAAAAGAAGACAATGGGTGAGCATATTTTCTCAAGAACAAGACCTCATAATAGGCCCCATGAATTTCAGAGCACACCAAGGCCTACTGCACCTAAATTTATTGTACCCAAAGAAGAGCCTAACATTCAACTTGAACTTGCTACAATGGCAAAATAATGGGATAAATTGGACGAAGATTGTAAAAGAAGTGTACCATTTGATAAGTACTTTCTTGCTGCAAACAAACTCAAAAATAAGGAAGATAATAAGTCTCTATACAAATACAAAGACTTAAATTGTGCCATTAGTAAAGTTCCACTCCCTACTTTTGATGGTTCCTGTCAAAGTTCTGCTAACACTTGGGTGCAAAAATTAGATGTGTATTTTTAGCTGAATCCATTGGTGGAATAAGATGCCTTAAAAATGGCCATATTGCACTTGGAAGGAGATCCCAATGATTGGTGGTTACATGGCCTAAAAACTTTGGGTCATGATAATGTTAACACATATGGAGATTTTATTGACAGGTTACTAGAGAGATTTGAGCAAAAAGATCTGGAATTGTCTTTCGAAGAACTAGCACAATTGAAGCAAGTTGGGACCCCGACTGATTATATGATGGAATTGTTAGAATAGTAGAGTCAAGATAAACTAGTTGACCTATCTAAGCAACCAACAACATATCATAAAAGATAAGAACATGAAAATAAAAGGACACGAGAACACTGATATACATGGTTCACCCTAATGGGTTACATCCATGGGAAGGTAGTCTTCTATTATCTCTAGAATGTCTTCTCCAATATTACAAGAGAGCAAAGCACAAATATCCCAAAGAATATAGATGATGCACAACAGTGTCAGAATAGTACCACTACTACATCAAGAATACATTATATGTAGAGACTCACTTGACCCTATTATATACTAAGAGATGAGGAGGAATTACTCTCACATATTGCATGTGGGATAATATAATTCTCCAAAATAACATCTCTTAATACAATACCATGGACAAATACTCTACACAAGTAAATACAACACCATATAACCATGGGTTAAATGTATTACTCTTTTATATAATATTGTAGACAACTTCCGACATAATACAAAGACATTATTACCTTCCAAGGAATATAATATATTCCAACACCCCCCCTTAATAATGGATGGGAGAAGGGCCCACACTAACACTAAGGAAAGAAGGAGTCATTACTGCTCCCCCTTGATGACAACTTCTAGAAGAACTAAAACTACAAATAAGAAGAACACTTTGGTTGATGGAATTTGACAATGAACAACCTCTTCTCACTGAATCATGAAAGTGCACACGAACCAGGTTGTACGATGAAAAATCCAACAATAAAATGCCGAGAACATGTGATGGAATCCAATCACAAGATGCCCAGATCACTACAAGAATTATCACAACCATACATGATAGCTGAAGAACTCTGATATAACATCCACACCAGTGTACAGATACCTTCTAATGGCTGATACAATAGAATGTGTGGCTAAGAGCACCACAACAGTGTACAAAAAAACCCAGATGGCCAATACACATGTGGATAGCATACATTCTTCCAATCAAGATGCAATATAAATATATGTAGAAGACCTCAAACATCGAAGAAACAAGACCCCAATGGTCTATACATTGAAAATGATATCATAGAGATGAACATCCTAACTTTAACAGTAGAAGATGGTGCTTCATTATTCCTGGAATAAGGTGAAAGCCTAAACAGAGAACTTATCTGCACAAGAACTTTCAATATTAAAGCATATAAATATCATAAAACAAAATTGCTCATACAGAAATGAAAAGGCTTATATACCAAAGGTTAGAAAAAATCATATAAATGAATGACAACATAATATGATCACATAAAAGATTAAATTGCTCATGAAGTTACTTTTACACATTAAGTGTCAGCCACAACAGATAAATAGTGAGCCAAATATTTCACTTAAATATATGAAAACTTAGTCATTAAGCAACTAATCTGAAGCATAGGTGCATTTGTTATTAGTATGATGTTAATATGCAAGAGATGAATGCCCTAAAATGTCAATGTTTCCATATAGGAACATTAGAGACAAGCAGGAACAAGATAACCTCTGCAATCATAAGAAGTAAATAAAGAAGCATCACCAGTCATATGTTTAGATGCATCAGAATCCATTATCCATTCCAAGTTAGAAGAAGAATTATTAGGCAAAACAACAGATACACATAAAGCTACTTGAGAGTCATGAGAAGTTTTCTTTTTAGCTTTAGCCATTAAACATTTTTCCTTAAAACAATTCTTTTCAGGATGGTTAGTTTTACCACAATATTTACAAGGATCATACACTTTATTCTGTTTACTATTTTCATTAGAAGAATGAGACGCATGTCTAGAATTAGTATTAGAAGGATTAGAACCTTGAGCATTATTAAAAATTTTCTTATGATTCTTATTAAGTGCAGTTAGAGCTTTATCAGGTGTGAGTTGTCCTGAAACAATTAACCTTTCTTACTCATTGATCAATCCTTTACAAAAATCATCAAAAATTTGCTTTGTAGTATTTTGAGACAATTCTAGAGCTCTATTCCTAGTTTGGATGAACATATCAAAACAAGATGGCATTTTACGTTCTACAAGAATAATAAGAGCAGTGTCAGTTTTCTTGTAATATTTACCACAACTTTTTAATTTCTCATTTAAAGTTTTCAATTCAGCAAGATATAACTCAACTCTTTCAAAGTCAGTAGGTTCGAGGTCAAAGATCTTCTTTTCAAGATAATATGCAGAAACATCATCAGATTTATCAAATAAAGAGGAAATAATTTGTCATACTTGAACCAGGCTGTCTTCTACCTCAATACTTACCTGAAGACTATCTACAACAATTTGACCAATAAGCCCTCTTGCTTGATCACTTTTAGCTTCCCATATAGCCAAATCATCAACAACAGTAGGTGTCTTGTGTTCACCATTAAATAGCCTCCAAAGATTCTTACTCCTGAGAACATCAATCATCTTTCTCTTCCATGGAAAAATAGTTAGAACCAACTAATTCAGGAACATAAGCTACTTTGGAAGTCATAATGAGTGGAATTTTGTCAAAAAATAAGAAACCCTAATACTGAAAAATGACAGAAAAAAATGAAGAACTTGAAAACAGTTACACTTTACTGATCTGAATCTACAAAATCACAGTTAGAAACACAATAAAGAAAAGAGGAGAAACTTTGACTTACAACCCTGTGAAAAAAAAAAGTGCCCAGAAAAGCCTAGTCTTCTGTTCTGGTCATGTAGGTGGATCCAGAATGGCTATTCCAATTCCAAAAAAAGGTTATAATAAAAAACCAGTAAGAAATGACCAAGTTACGACCCTTTTTTATAACTGCCATTTTTATTACCGAAAGGAAACCCATAAATGCTCAGTTTTCTGTTCTGGTCATGTGGTTGGATCCAAAATGGCTGTTCCAATTCCAAAAATAGGTTATAACAAAAAAAAAACCGGTAAAAAATGATAAAGTTACAACCCTTTTGTATAACTACCGTTTTTATTACCAAAAGGAAGCCCATAAATACCCAATTTTCTGTTCTGGTCACGTGGGTGGATCCAAAATGCCATTTCCAATCCCAAAAATAGGTTATAGTAAAACATCTGGTAAGAAATGACCAAGATATGGCTTTTTTTTATAACTGTCATTTTTATTACCGAACGAAAGCCCAGAAATGCCCAGTTTTCTATTTTGGTCGGGTGGGTGGATTTAGAATGATGTTTCTAATTCCAAAAATAGGTTATAATAAAAATTTCAGTAAAAATTGACCAAGTTACGTCCCTGTTGCAGCTACAACAATTTCCCAAAATTCTAAAAAATTTCGGGACCCTCCTTTTATTTCGGTTTTACTCAGCTTTTTGGTTTTTGCTGGATTTTATTGATGTTTGTTCAAAGAATACCTTTATGCCAATGCCATTTTTATGACTTTTACTGGTTTCTTACCCCGCCGTCAGAGGTTGTTGAAACTGTGAATCGAAAATACAGTTAACTATGCACCCGCCGTTGTGGAGATGCAGTCAGAAGACGGTCCGATCCAAGGTGTGTTTGCCTCCGATGCGTTTTTGTTGTTGTTGTTATTATCAGTGGCCTTATTGGAATACCGTCGAAACGTGTTGGCTCTACAGTTTTTGCCATTGCGGATGATGTATTGTGAGCCCTTCAATGGTTGTTTTGATTTTCTTCGATCCCCGCCTGTTTTTGTTTCGCGAGTCCTTAGTTTTCTTCACCTTCGCCGTTGCAGCTCCAGAAGAGACTATTATTCTGATTTAGTTTGACTGTGTTTTCCGCTTGGCCAATCTTTTCGCTTAAATCATGTTTTTTCTACCTCCGATGTTGACTGGTTTGCGAAATTCGGTGTCCTTACGATTTCTACTATTGCGGCGTGTTAACCAACTATTGGTCCGAGGTCTTAGTCTGGTGAAATCAAATGCTAGGTGTTTTAGTTATTTCTCTTACAGATCTCATAGTCGTTTCATCATCCGCCATTGCGGGGACGTAACTAACATGATCGCCAATCCCGTAGTTGTTTTTCCGCCTGATGGTCATATTTTCCCGCCGATTGTTTGTTTACCGGGATGTATATATTGGGGACTTTGGGTTTATTATTTTCTATTGTTTTTTATGCGAATTACCCATGCTATCATTATCATTTCAAGCATAACACTGTACTCACTATTGGTACCTCGTTCCTAGGTGGCACCACCGTGGAGGTTTGTGTATTTTCTCGCCAATCGAGCAGCGCCTTGCCAGGTAGGATTTTTTCGTCGTTTCTACCTCTTCTTTTTGAATTATTGAACTGGGGTTGTCGCCCTTGGTTAGTTCCCACCTCTGTGGTTAACGAATACCTAGGTTTACGTTTTTCAGTGCTTATATTGTTCGTATAGAGGGTATGGCTGTTCGGTGTGGGGTTTTTTGTTTACTGAATGATTAATTTCACTGTCATTATGAGTCTACGAACTGTACCTGACTATTTGGGAAACTGGTACAGATGAGCGTTACACTGTCTACACCAGTTTCCCCCAGTATGTGTATGGCTGTCCAGGGGGGTAGTTCCTTGTTAGTTTGCAGAGGAAGACATTTTCTTGTTTATTTCGAAGTACCGAGGTTTTGGTTTCCCAGTCTTTGGGTCACTCACATTTTTTGTGGACTAGGGTCGCAGTTTCGAGGTTACACCTCGTTTGGGATGAGATTGGGAATAGCACATTCTTCTTGGAATCATAGCGCCGAGGGTGTAGTTTGAGAACTATTTTCCTTGACGGGAGGGGAGGGGGGATTTTCTTCATTTAAGCGAGGCCATGATGTTATGAGTCGATTATACAGATTTTAGTCATGGGCAGGTTTTAGCTCTTTTGCAGATTTGTTTTGTGCAGGAACACTTGGTAGTTAAATGTTGTTTGTTTATTTTTCATAGCTTCAACCATGACTAACCTAAATGAGGTAAATGCTCATGTAGTTCGTTTCCATTCTTTGAATATTATTTAGAAATGGCTCAATAGGGCCTAAAGGATTTTATGTATGAAAGGGAAATCTTTCTGAATACGAGATGTCTAAAAGGAAGAAGAAGAAAGCCCCTATAGTGGAGGAGGAATCCGATGTTGAAATTGTCACCAAGGTTGAATACACTTACGAAGACACCAGATGCATAATGGGTGTGGAACCTGAATATAAATGGGGGGAAATCTATAGAATAATAACACATCGGGAGGTACCTGACACAGGTTTTGAGGAGGAAACTATATATGCAAATATAGAGAGATCTACTTTGATGAGGGTTGCTACTAGACCTGAGCTTTTTTCGTGCTCAGAGGTGATTGGATGGATTCTGCCCGGAGCAGATGTAACTACCATGATTTTGGCCAATGTGGACAAACAATTTTATGCTGCTTATATCCTTGGGTATGTATCACTAGCCTATCACTTACTGGAGGCCTAGGTATACTTGACTGAAGAATTTCTAAAGAAAATAAATTTGGACCTAGTCGAGACATTGAAAAGAATGCTGGTACCTGGCAAGAGTTTCAGAACTAGGCCATCAGGGGAATATGACACTGCCACCTTAAGGACACCTTATAGGTTCATTGCCCTAATGCTGAATAGGATTTTCAGTAGAGCCCATGGTAAAAGTTTTAAGTTGGGTTGGGTTCCTATCATCTTCTATGTTGCAACTCAAGGTACCATGTTCAACTGGGCAGACATTGTATCAAACAACTTCTCAGCTTGCATTGCTTCAGCCTTGGAAGGAGTGTCCCAGAAAAAATCAGAGTTCTACATGAGCTCTATACTAATTGATTGCATACTGTGCAACCAACCCTTCCCAAACCTGATGTGTATTTGGGACCGAGAAAGAACAACAGTCTACTCAGCCTACAAGCCACTGTGGGCACATAAGTATCACAGTCACTATAGACAAGTTTGTGAACACTTCATTATGCCATTATATACATTGATTTTCTTAAAAGAATGCAATTGCATGTCAGAAGAAGTGTTGCAGGTTATTGAAGAATATGCAGATTACTACTTAACGGAGGATGGACTGTATATCAGAATGTATGGATGCTCCAGAGCACCTTCACTACTTCCAAAAAATGCCATTGATTATGTGGTACACAAGTAGGCAGTCAGGCAGGTCTTCTTAGATGGCATAGGGAGTTTTTTATTTGAACATAAGAAGGCAACTTATCCTCCCTTACCATTCAGGTTGGGAAGCTATAAGTTCACAAGAGTTAAGAAAGCCGATGAATTTGCAGAAGAATTGGGAAAATTCCATTTTGGGGAAATAAATTTCCACAGGAATGATTCCTGGAATAAAGTGGCAGAGCACTGCAAGGAGGCAAATGTACATTTTGAGTATACAAGCCACTGGGACAAAGACGAATCAATTTTCCGAAATGCAGAAAACATAACTGCATTAAGAAGAAGATTTAAAAAGAAAATCACTACCAAAGGTGGGAAAGGACAAGATGAACAGAAAAGGGAAGAGGAAGAAGAGGCTAGGAAAAGGGATGAAGATGCTAGGAGACTAGCACAGGAAGCTGAAAGCTAGCTTAAAGGTGAGGAGGAAGAAAAGAGAAAAGATGAACAAGAAGGAGCTAGAAAGGCAGAAGAAGTTGCCAGGAGTGAACAAGAAGAAAGGAAAAGGAAAATAGATGAGGAACTTAGGAAGCAGGAAGCAGAAAGATTAAAACTGACAGGGTCTATGACAGAGCAATCATATTTCGATCCTGTAGACATTCAGGCTCAGGACCTGGGTAATCCTGATCTTCAGGACCCTGAGGCAGCTTCTAGCAGCACATTGGGATAGGCTGTTGTTCCTACCCTAAGACTGATCCCTTTTGAATAGAAGAAAGGGAAAGAGGTGCCAGACTTCAACACTATTTTTTACGATAAGGAAACAAAAAGAATTGTGAAGAGAATAGAGAGGAAAGTTGTGACAGAGGGGCAGTCAGGGAAAATGATCAACGATACAACCATGGTGTATGGGACAGACAAGGACCCCAGATTTACTATTCAAGCAGGAGCAGCATTGATCCATGCTTCTGAGGACAATGTGGATCGGTGTTGGGCTATAGGGTAGACCCGGGTTGTAAACCTTTACTTCGCACCAAAAAAAGACCCACAGTGTTGGCCCTTTTGGCAACAACCTGCGCACAGGTTGCAGTCTCACCCGAAACAACTATGGGGTGCCGCAGAATCAGGTTTCTGTAAGCAGAAGAGGGATATTCATGGAGATAATTCCTGCAGCAAGCATCTTATCCAGATCCATCCTAACTTTTTCCTTATACTTAGGGTTCAACCTATAAGGACACTGTTTCACAGGCTTTGCATCAGGTTTCAAGGGGATCTTCATGACTCCTATATCACCCAGGATGCCTTTCATCTCTGAGAAATTTGTCAGAAATAGGTCTTGATATTCATGGAGAAGTTGGGTTACTTTGCTTACCATTTCTTCATCCCAATAATCTCCAATGGTAGCATGCTTGGGCTGTTCTTCTAAGCCAATGTTTACGGTCCGCATCTTTAGGGGCTGGGTCACCGCAGGTACTTCAACTGCTGGTCCATGCACTTCACAGTGGCCTTCTGACTCCAGAATATCAATGTTGTGAGGATCGTCATCCTCGTCAATTGTGAGGTTATAACATTCCACTGCATTCGCTTCTTGTGCCTTCCAATCTGGTTGATATTCAGCTATCTCTTGACCATCAAACGCCTTAGTGTGGATCAACCAAATGCCTGTGTCTAGAGCAGGGCAAACATCATTGATAGAAAATGTCAATACAAAATTGTCAGCAAGAGTATCCCAACTTACAGTATCCTGGCGAAGCTCGATTTCCGCATACCAATTCTTCGCGATAAGATCCAGGGTATGCACAAATCTGTGTACCCACTCGGCCCAAGGTACCTGCTTCCATGCTTTGTAACATTGCTCCAAATTCTTCTGAGGGTTAGTCTTACCATTAAACCGGCTCTGGACCTCCTGTGGTCGATCCGTGAATCTCAAGCGAAGGGATTGTTGGCAAACTTCCCAACTATGAATGTACTGTTTGTGACCATGCCACCATCTGGCTGCTGTAGCTTTGAATGCTGAATCCAAAGTTTCAAGTTTCTGTAATTCAGGTATCTAGGCTGAGAATTGCTCAATAAACGCTTCTGGGTCTGTCAAACCATCAAAAATAGGTAAGGTTCTTGTCTGCGAGGTAATCCATCTAAGAGACTTGGTAAGTCTTGCACAATGATGGCCATGTAGCCCATATAATCTGTTCTGCCAATTCTTGAGACCATCATCTGAATCCATCATATAGGATCTGTCGCACTACCAATCCATAATACCTTCGGCACTAGGGTCAACATAATATTCTTCCTTTGCAGTGATGTTATAGATGTGCTCCAGAACATCCTGATCTTTGTCTCTGAGTGGTTCTGTGTATCTTTCTCCTTGTAAGGGATCTAGGGGGACTATGACTCTCAAGTATTTCCCTTCGAAAGTCATCTATCTCTTCTTAAGATTGATAACTGCATCATTTTCCATTGTCGACTCAATATCGAGCAGGGCTGGATAAGGGTTGTTGTCATCAATGATCTTAATAACTTCAAAGTCTGTTAAAGTACTAACCCCATCAATATCTACTGGGACATTAGGGAATCGGTCGAGGGGCACAATCTTCTGCTGATTGGATAACCTTAACTGTATAGGGGACCAGTCAAGGGTAGGTCTTCCCATTTGTTCCCAGGTTTTCTTAGTTAAGACATTTACCACTTATCCTAGGTCTAAGATAACATCAGTCATATCATATTCTCCTATCTGAACATTCATTCTCATTTCCCTGCCGGTCCTTTGGAGACGATTAATAGTTTTCTCCTTACTAACTCTTCTTTTATCTGTCGAAGCTTCCTGCAGCTGTGACTCCTGCTGATGTGGCTGCGCAGGTACTACGGCAGTGCTAGGACTTTCTAGGCAGGCGGTTTTGTCGTATGCTGCTTGTGTGTCACAACTCCACTCTGGCTAACAGCATTAATGGCTGGGGCAGGTCTTTGCTCGATGGAAATCAACTGAATATTTTGAGTAGGGCCACTATTTATTTCCTGAATCTTAGCTATTAGTTGCGGGCACCTCTCAATGACATGATCAACGGTGCGACAATACCGGCATGTCGTGGTTTGGTTGCGATAGTCCTGAGCTAGATGGCCGGGATGATTACAGTTATAGCACACCACCTGACCTCGTCCTCTACCGTCCATACCCCCATGACCACGGCCTCCAAAGGTTCCTACACCTGATGCACCACCGCGGTAACCATAACCATCATTGCTCTGTCCTTCATTTTTTACCCGATATGTGTCGTAGGTGCGCTCTCTCATCAGGTCATAGCTGCGACACTGCTATTCATTATGTCCTATGGACTTACAGAATTTACAATAGGGGTTTTTAGGTACTTGCCCATACCTCTGTAGCAGATGGCAGTCTTCAGGTCAATGCTGGCCAGTTGCTCTGCAGAGCTTGCAATATAGAATTTGTGGGTTACTCGGGTTTGGCACACCAGTATTCTGGTAGTTGCGAACCCTAGGGAACTGTTCCTTGGCATGACCTTCTGTCCGACATTGTGTACACCAAACCTCTTCATGACCGGTCTTTCCTGTCTTTATGTCGCGTAGCTCCAAAGCCATCGCTACTAACTGTGCTTGGATTTGAATGATACCGGAATTATTTGCGACAGGGGCGGTCTCAAGCTTCATCGCGATTTCCAGAGCCTCTTGTTGGTCGGTGACCTTCTGTTGCATGAGCGGAGTTCTAATATGCGGTAGCAGCGCTGCAATGAACCATTCCTTGTGCTGCGCAGGTCCAATGGTGAAGCTGACCTGGTCGAGCAGAACTTTGAATCTCTGGTCAGAGTCCCACACTGATTCACCGCGCCTATGCTGAATCTCTTTCAATTCAGTGATACACTGCGATTCTGATTTCGGTTTCTTAAACTCTTTGATTATTGCTGCTTTAATATCGTCTAAGGCATGACTCTGAGTACTGGAGAATTTCATGAACCAGGTCAAAGTCCGGTCCCTGAAAGAAGTAACGAGATGTGCCCTTCGGACATCTTGATCTGTAATGTTCTTAGCATTCCAGACTACTTCACATAAAAACCAGAACTGTTCTGGATCCTCTGATCCAGTTCCTTTGAAAACAGGGAGCTTAATATCATCAATCATGTGGGCCATAGTAGATCTAGGAGGGGTTGGAGGGGGATGGGAAGTAGGCGGAGGGGAACTTACTGGAGTAAACTAGCCTGCGACAGGAGTACTGGTGCTAGGGTTACTTTCGGTCTGCGATGAATTCTCAGGGATAATAGATTGGCGCTGCAGGGTTACCGGGGAGTTTCCAACAGAAGGGATTGCTTCGGGCTCTGAGGCTGTTGGACTGAGAGGGGTAGACTCGGTATCCTGACCTAGGGTAGATGCCTCAAAAGTTCTCTTGTACCTTTTTCCACTTCGCAGCAAACCGCTTTGCTCGTCGAAGGTATTTTCACTTGCAAACATAGGTTAGTAATACCAAATATAACAGTCTGATTCAATGAGCAATATACCTTTTTTAGCTAATAGAATTTTAATTCTTAAACCAAATGAATTCAAAAACTTACCCCTTGGGCCTTTGAAAAGCTGCCGCTCAGCTTCACTAAAGGAAGTACTCGTGTCGATGGCGAACTTCGTCACAAAAGCTTCAAGAGTTCGCGTTGTCCAGAAATCAACAACACGAGATATCTCGTTGTTCACCCTTTTCAGTACAGTAATTCTCGCGGGGGACCAAACAGGAAACTGATGTTCTTGAAAATTCGTCCTTCTCTCTGTCAATCTAGACAACCACCGGTGCAACTCTATGTGGATACTAGTAAAGAAAATTTCATAAACATCACAAAAAACATACCTTTGTAAAAAGTCGTTTGCACTACGACGCGGATCTTTTTTCTCTTGCTCAGTGAATTTCAGATAAGTCTCATCAAGCCAATCACCGATTTCCTTCACAGAGGGTCTCCAGAACATAGCCCTCGAGGTACGACGTAAACCCCTCTTGAGCAGATACTGAGTTCAACCGGCAACGAAACCAATTTGTTGGGCTATAGGGCAGACCCGGGTTGTAAATCTTTACTTCAAACCAACAAAAGACCCACAGTGTTGGCCCTTTCGGCAACAACCTGCGCACAGGTTGCAATCTCACCCGAAACAGTTATGGGGTGCCGCAGAATCAGGTTTCTGCAAGCACAAGAGGGATATTACTGTACCTTTAGCTTTTAATTACTTATAATCACTTAACACAGAGCTCCGACATTCATGAATATAACTTCATAGATAAAATAAACAAGCAGTGACTTGCACAACCCTTTACTGGGAATTCACAGCGAAGCAAGTATATAAGCAGTGATCTTCTTAATCAGATATATCTAGTTAATCATGCATAACAAAACATAACAGAAATAACACAAGAAACCACGACACTAGATATAACGTGGTTCACCCCCAGTGTAGGGGTTACGTCCACAGAACTGCACTTTATTCAACTTCTTTACAAGTCATAGTTCTGATCTGCGCACTCAGCAGCAGATCCTTTCAAGTCCTTAAAGCCACGCACACAACTACAGGCCTCTGCACACACAGCTGCAGATCCTCTAATAACTATACAAAACCCTCTGGGCACACAGCTGCAGAGGTCATCTACGCACACAGCTGGGACTAAACCTTCTTTTACAAAATAGCCTTAGCTTCACCTTAATTCTTCCTTCACAAAAAGCCTAACCTCACTTCTTTACATAAGTGCATATTTATATAGCACACTGTTACAAAAACCATGGTCTTAAACCATGGGCACCCCAAACCCTAAACCCTGGACGTAAACCATGGGTTTATTACTATAAGAAAGCTTTCGCTTAACCCTGACACCCCTAAGACTATTTTGAGCCGTAACTCTTACAAAATTAACAAGAATATGTGGATTTACCCATCTTAATGACCGTTAGGGTGCGTGCCCCAACAATCGGATAATGACTGACCTGGAACAATCAAGGAAATCTACTGCCCAACTAAAATATATGCTAAGAAAGGAGAGAGAAGAAAGTAATAAATTAAAAAGGAAGTTTGAAGACAGGAAACGTGAAATAAAGTCTTCAAAAGCAGAGCTCTAGTTCCTCCAAGTAGAGAAGAGATCTCTGGAGGTTTCCCAAGAAAGTCTATAAAAGTTGCAGCAGGAATGTCAGGGGCTAAGGGTAGAAAAAGATGAGTTGAAGATGGTATGTGAGAGTCTTCAGATAGAAAAGGATCAGTTGCTAAGTAAGATAGGGGAGTTGGAGTTACAGAAAACTACCTTGGAGGAGTCAGAGAGGCAATCCTAGGTGCAGACTACAGAGCTCAAAGAGCAGGTTACTTCATTAGTAGCAGCTCTAGAAGAGGCTAGGGAATAGCAAGTCAACCTTAATCCTTTCAAGGAGCATGTTCTAGCACAAAGGAGCAAGATGCAGTAGTTGTAAGTATCCATAGAGGAAGAGAGGTGTAAGATCTTGCAGGTAGACAATAGACTGGAAGAAATTTTGGAAACATCTTCATATTTTGTAGACAGATCGTAGGACATTTTAGAAGTCCTAATGGGAAGAACGACAAGATTAGAGGCCAATGAGGAAATCCCTATGGACCTTCTAGCAAAAGATCAACAAGGCCTGAGACAAGACTATGATTTATTGGAGTTTTCCATAAACACAGCTGAAGAATTTAAGAAGGCTGTAAAGAAGACAAAGGGAGCTTGTACAGAGTTCTGCAGGAGACTTTTGATTACTTATAATCGTTGCCAGGTTGCTACTGAATAGAGAATGGACATCTTTCTAGAACACAACCTGTTTTTGGAGATGTTGCAAAGTAGATATCAGGAAGATGAACAAAGGATTCAGCGCATCAAAGCCCTAGATGAGCAGACCCTGAGAAATGAGGTGGCTCATTCAATGGTCAGTGTACAGTTGCTTGAGGATCAACTACGCCTGAGCTCGGCCATGATTGAAGTAATAAGAAATGAAGCTGCTAAATTTGAAATAAATATTCATTTTTTAGAACCTTTTGAGTTCGAAAACATTGCCTCAGAAACTTCAGCATGGAAGAAGTTCTTGAATAGTCAAGCAGGGCCCTCCTCACAAGTGCTTTATTTGTTTGTTTTTATTGTAATATATTGTAAAATCTATGAGCACTTAATGTAAGACAAGTGTGGGAGGGGAAGCGTTGGGGAAGCCCAAGAGTCATTTGTGGGTAGCCCAACAGTTTTACTTTTTGTATAAATATAGAAGAATTAGATAGGAGAGGGGATTTTTCCCGAAGAGACTTGTGAACTACTTGTTGTAAGAGGAACTACTTCGTTTTGCAATAATAAAATTACAATTTTTCCTGTTGGAGAAAGTGCTGTGTGGAATGTTCAAATGTGATGAAATGAACAATGTTGAAGGGGAACTATTTCGTTTTCAGCTGTGTTTCATTAACTATGAGACCGTTCTAACTTTTTGAACCTATGTTCTTATATGAATGTTCTCTAGTTTATTCTGTGATAATTTCCACTATGAGTAATGAATGTTTTAATAGATGACGAGCTATCTTGTTGTGTATATCTTTATTCATGTTTATGTGTTTTGGTTCTAAGAACAACTATCTGTGATTTATCTTAACATATGAACAGTATTACATTACTCATGAATTGATTATCTTGCTCCCTAGGGACAACTTAGTTAATTTTTTTTTTTTAGTTGTGTGTGATTTAGATGCGAGAGAGTCTAAGACGAGAGGTAATAACCTGCGCATCACATTGTGATGAATCCTCACATTCTCCATCAATCTGCATCTTAGATAGGCACTTGCATATCATACTTAAAGTCAAAAATAGAAAAATATACATGGTGGGCCGGGCCGCAATCGGTAAAACCCTTTGTTTTTGTTACTTGATCTACGGTAGCTGGACTGCAAATCGGACGGATTCCCTATACCAACCACTCACGGGCTAGTTGGGAACATTGACTGGGGAGAATCCCTTACTGTTGTCGCCTACAAATTTTCAGGCCTCAACAGGCCCATTTTTCTATAACTGCCATTTTTATAATTGGAAGAAAGATCTCCTTGAGAAGAGCCCCAAAATCATGTAGATCTACAGAAAAAACATCAAGAAACCCTTGAAAAAATAATGCAAAAATATTACACAACAAGTTAGGGTTAGGGTAAAAAAAATGCAGAAATATGCCTAGATCTGAAGAGAAGCCTAATGGCTACCAGATAGAAAGAAAATCTACAACAAAATGATAATGCCCAAATGATAATTGTTATTGATTGAAAGGTATAGAAGGTACTAGATCATATCAACCCACTCTGATACCATGTTAGAATAGTAGAGTCAAGCTAAACTAGTTAACCTATCTAAGCAACCAACAACATATCATAAAAGATAAGAACATGAAAAGAAAAGGACAAGAGAACACCGATATACGTGGTTCACCCTAATGGGTTACATCCATGGGAAGATAGTCTTCTATTATCTCCAGAATGTCTTCTCCAATCTTACAAGAGAACAAAGCACAAATACCCCAAAAAACATAGATTATGTACAACAGTGTCACAATAGTACCACTACTACATCAAGAATACATTATATGTAGAGACTCACTTGACCCTATGATATACTAAGAGATGAGGAAGAATTACTCTCACATATTGCATGTGAGATAATATAATTCTCCAAAATAACATCTCTTAATATAATACCATAGACAAATACTCTACACAAGTAAATACAACACCATATAACTATGGGTTAAATGTATTACTCTTTTACATAATATTGTAGAGAACTTCCGACATAATACAAAGACATTATTACCTTCCAAGGAATATAATATATTCTAATAGAAATTTCAAAAATTATCAGTCAAGGTGGCTGATGTGTCTATGGGAAGGTTAATATTGTTGTTCATTGAAGGTTTGGCTGAACCCTTAAAATGTTTGGTCAAATGCCACAAGCCCACTACATTAAAATATGCAATGAGCTTGACTAGAGATCTCCAAAATGTGCTTCCTAGAACAAGATTTCCTCCTAAGCCTAACTTCAGATTTGAAAAGAAGCCTTTGAAAAGCGATGCACCTAATAATAATCCTTTTCAAAGATATTTTATTGAAAAGAATAAGAAAGAAGGACTAAACACGGATGAACTTCGAAGAAAAAAATTGTGCTTCACATGCTTTCAACCATGGACATCGGGGCATAAATGCACTAAGGGAAAAGATCAATACATAGAAGTATTTTCTGATAATGATGAGCATGAAGGGGGTATGGATGAAGAAGGATGCAATTCATATCAATAGGAATCATATGAGATAACAGCTAAAGAAGAAAGACAAGAAGAAAATCAGCCTTCACCGGACAAAGCAAGAATGGCAGTACTTTCAACAGTGCCTCGCTATCACACTATTTGTTGAAAGGGTGTGGTATTAGGCCAAAGAGATTCAATTTTGGTAGATGGAGGAGACGCAAATAAATTCATTTATGTAGATATGGTGGAGAAAATGAAGATACCTACTGAACCATTTGATGGCTTCACAATTGTCATTCCTGGTCACAACAAAATGCAGTGCAAAACATGGGTTCCAAAGCTGCAAGTCACAGTAGGTAACTATAATTTTGTTGATAGTTTTTATGTGGTTGATGTTTTTGATAATAATGTGGTTTTGGGAGTGCAATGGTTGTATTCTATAGGGGAGCATACAGTAAATTATCAAATCCCTGAGATGAAATTTCAAGATTTGAAAGGTGTACTAAGGGTTGTGAGGGGGAAACACACTTACCCAAATCAAGTAGTGACTTGCAATAGTATGAGATCTATATTGAGGCATGGGGAAATAGAATGGGATATTGAATGCCATATCACATCTCCCAATCCAAACATAAAGGTTTTTGAACACCCAAAGGAGATAGAGAAACTATTGAAAAAGTATGAATCTTTTTTTATAGATCTTCCACATGGTAGACCACCTGATAGGGGGGTTGAGCACAACATTGTTTTAAAGGAGGGGAATCCACCCATTTAGATACCACCTTATAGACATCCCAATAAATTCAGAGATGATATTGAGAAGGCCATCCAAGAACTCTTAAAGTTGGGACTCATTAGACCAAGCTCTAGCCCTTATGCTTCTTTAGTAGTGTTGGTAAAGAAAAAAGATGGAACCTTGAGGATGTGTATAGATTTTAGAGCGCTGAACAAGAATACCATCAAGAATAGGTATCCTATTCCTAGGATTGATGAGCTCATGGATGACCTATTTGGATCCAAATATTTCTCCAGAATTGACCTTAGATCAGTTTGTCACCAAATTCGAATGAAGGAAGAAGATGTGCAAAAGACTGCTTTTCGATGTCATTATGGTCACTTTGAGTTTCTTGTTATGCCATTTGGATTAACCAATGATCCAAACACTTTTCAAGCATGCATGAATAGAATATTTTGCAAGCATATTAGAAGGTTTGTTTTGGTCTTCTTTGATGATATTCTCATTTACAATAAAACTTGGGAAGAACATTTGCATCATCTAGAGATTGTGTTGAGGACTTTGCAAGAACAGTCCTTGTTTGATAAGATGTCTAAATGTGAATTTGGGATGAAGGAACTATTCTATCGTGGGCACATTATTGGGCATGAAGGATTGAAGTTACACATGGAAAATATCAGGGCTATCTTGGAATGTCCATCACCAAAAAACATCACCGAATTAAGAGGTTTCATTGGAGTATGCACCTATTATAGAAAGCTTGTGAAAGGGTTCTCCAAGTTGACTTCTCCACTCACTGATTTGAATAAGAAATATGCTTTCAAGTGGGATGAAGAGGATAAAAAGGCCTTCGAAAAAATGAAAGAGGTAATGAGTAGTTGTCCCATACTTGCATTACCTTATTTTTCTAAGCCTTTTGTTGTTGAATGTGATGCATCGGGTGGAGGAATAGGGGCCGTCCTAAAACAAGGCCAACACCCTATAGCATTTGAGAGCATAAAGTTGCAGCCTCATTAAAAACTCTAATCCACATATAAATGTTGGCCATCATGCATGCATTGGCCAAGTTTCGACAATACTTGGTAGGAAACAAGTTTGTGGTGAAAACTGACCACAATAGCCTAAGGCACTTCCTCACACAAAAGGATCTAAATGAAAGGCAACAGAAGTGGGTAAGAAAGATTCAATCTTATGATTTTGATATTGAATATGTGAAAAGGAATAATAGTCTAAATGAAAGGCAACGAAAGTGGGTAAGAAATATTCAATCTTATGATTTTGATATTGAATATGTGAAAGGGAAGAATAACATTATAGCAGATGCATTATCTTGAAGACCTTCTTTTTCTCTCATGGACATTGCTAAAGATTGGAAAAATATGTTACTAGTTGAATATGCCGAAGATAAATTTGGTTGTGATGTGTTAGATGGAATCAAGGGGGATGATAACTATAGGATTGTGAATGGGCTGATATATTATAATGGTAGAATTTATTTTGTTCAAGATTCAAAGCTCAAGTACAAAATTTTGTAAGAAGCAAATGATTCCCCACTAGCTGGCCATCCGGGGAACTTAAAAACTTATAGGAAATTGAGGCAAAGATTATTTTGGAAGGGGCTGAAGGAAGATGTTCAGAAAAAAAAATAAGAACTTACATGCGTAGCTATTTTATTGCAACCATTGCCCATTCCAGAGCAAAAATGGGACAATAACTCAATGGAATTCATCACCAGGTTGCCCAAATATTTGGGTAAGGATTGCATATATGTGGTAGTGGATAGATTGAAAAATTTCCTCATTTATTTGTTGTTACATCATCTTTCAGTGCTGCATAAGTGGCTGATATTTTTTTCAAAGAAATATTCAGATTGCATGGGCTCCCCAAGAGCATCGTAAGTGATAGAGATAGTAGGTTCATGAATGATTTTTGGAAAGAAATTTTTAGATTGGTGGGCACTCAGTTGAATCCAAGAAAAAGCTATCATCCACAAATTGATGGACAAACAGAGAGGGTGAACCAATGGTTGGAAGGGTACCTGAGAAACTATGTGGGAGAGCAGCAAAAAGAATGGACAAAATGGCTATACTTGGGTTAGTTTTGCTACAAAAATACTTTTTATATGTCAATAGGGGTGTCTCCTTTCAAATAATTATATGGTTATGATGTGATTACCTTTGTTGAGATGATATTTGGTGACAGTAGATCTCCAAAAGCTAAATATTGGGTGGAAGAGAGCCAAGAATTTTTAAAGCTTTTGAAAGACAATTTGCAGGTTGCCCAAAATCAACAAAAACAATATGCAGATGGACATAGAGAAGAAAGAACCTTTCAGGTTAATGATTTAGTATATTTGAGGTTGCATACATATTAAAAAACATCTCTGAAAAATAATGTGGCAGAAAAGCTAAAACCAAGATACTATGGCCCATATAAGGTAGTTCGGAAGATTGGGGAAGTAGCATATGAGTTGGAACTTCTAGAAGGGAGTAAAATCCATAATGTATTCCACGTTTCTTGTCTAAAAAAATCTCTCAGTTAGAAAATTGTCACTTCAGAAATACTTCCTCCCTTGGATGATGAAGGTCATCTCACACTTGTTCTGGAAAATATTTTGAGGACAAGGGAAAGGAGATTGAGAAGCAGAACTATCAAAGAATACTTAGTACAATGGAAGGATCTACCAAGTGAAGATGCCACATGGGAAGAGGAGAATATTTTTCAGCATCCAAATATGAAATTGCTCGAGGACAAGCAATCTTGGGTGATGAGGACTGTAATTTCCCTTATTCAAATAATTGCATAGCAGGACAATTCCATCAATCCTACTAGTTCCCTAGGTTGGATGGATACATTTGGAATTTTAATAAGGGAGCTAAGAAATGATGTTCAAAAATTAGAATGGGATAAATATTTACTAATTTATCTTAAATAAATACAAGAGAAAATTGAAGTGGCAATGGAGCATGGAGACACATGGAGACTATGGGGCCCACACAAGCTAGAAATTTGGTGCCACATGACATCCTCCTCTTGCAATTTCGAATCCATGGGAATCCTAAAGGTTCTTGAATAAGTTAGAAGGATAATACACTTGGCCATATGCATCATAGGTTGAATTTGGGAGGAAATGTAACTTACATGGGAGGGAAGAGTCATTTTGGAGCTAGTGAGACACTTGGACTATATTCCCTAGCTCTATGACAACAATGATGAAGATGTTGTGACACCTATGACACAAATCAGATCTGAAGGATAACATATGAAATGTTGAAATAGATCATCCAATAGAGCTCTCATGGATTTGGGGAAGCTCAATGGGCTCCAACTTGAATTTGGGGAAGGTGGAAGGCTAGGAAAGGGAGCACACGCCCTAATTCGAATTGGATTTAGTTTGTGGATGGATTGGGAGCCTTAAAAGGATAAGTATGTTTATAAAATACATGAAGCAACCATGATAAGGGCTTTTGATCATTTGGGAAATTCTCATTTGTGAATTGTGAGAGCTAGTGGATGACCAGTTTTCTTACCTTAGCCAATTTCGAGGGTGAAAGATTCCCATCCAAGTTGGTGTTTGGAGAGTCCACTCAGGTATTTCTATGATATTTAATGGATTTTTAATTTCAGCTGGAAGCTACAGGGAAGCTCGTGGGTTCTTCTATTGCAGCACTTTCTCTCAACCATTTCCAATTTTCTTTACATATTCATGCTCATGGAGGGATTGTGCCTTGGGTGAGATCTTCTACTCTTTGGGAGAGCTCTTCCTGATCTATTTATGATTGTAATAAGTTAAATATTCTATTTTCTTCATTCTTTGCACCGAGAGGTGCTCTATAGCCCAATATGGGGGAGATCTTGTCACATAACGTTCTATAATGTTCCTCATGTAAATGTCAGCTAATATTATGAGGGAGATGTTCTAACGTTATGTAGTGTTCCTCATGTAAATTTCAGCTATTCCTCATGTAAAATTTAAAGGTCAGTTATAAATATTACTTTTTACTTCTATTTACTTATAATGTAGAAAATAGAGATTGAGTTGCCGAATATTGGAGAGTTGTCCCAGTTCTGGAGGAATGGTGCCACTGCAGGAATGGTGCCGCTTAGTCTATTCATAGACTAGTCAATGGAACTCAAGTTTCTGCACTTACCTAAGCTTGAGGGTATTTCACCTTGCAGATTATTATTCTTCATAGCTAGATAGTAAATCTAAATATTCGAACCCAGAAACTAGAAAGGTATAACACCACTCAAACTGTTGTGGGTATTTCACCTTGCAGATTATTATTCTTCATATCCAGATAGTAAATCTAAATATTCGAACACAGAAACTAGAAAGGTATAACACCACTCAAACGGTTGTGGCCTGGTCTCAGTCGCCTCAAACACCAACAATTCCCATCAACAAAAGCTCCAACCAGTCAGAAGAGTAAAGTGTTGGAGGTATTGTTCTGGTGAGGCAATTCCAGTTACATCGAATCCCGTGAGATTGTTTCTGGCACCAAATTCCGACATAATTGGACTAGAAAGTTGGTTTTTGAAGATAAAAAAGTCCCTCAGATGTCTCAAATTGAAAATCTAGGAAGGTATTTCTCCTTTGAGATTGTTTTTGTAAAGATAGAGCATCTCCATATGATTCTATGATTGGAAAAGTTATGTAGGACCTTGAAGTAAATTCTAGGATAAAAACAAATTCTATAAATGATGCATTAAGCCACTCAGTTCTGGAGGAATGAGGCCCCCCATTTTATTTCAGTGTAATCTCAAATCTATCAATTTCCCACATCTTTCGATTTCTGGAGGGATATATTCGGACAATGAATTGTCATTCAAATAAAGCAGATAGTACTATTGCAATGATCCAAAGGAGGAGGGTATGCATCCTGTAAGTTGATTTTGGTCAAATGAAATTATTGCAATACTGCTACAGTTTCCCAACTCCCATGGTATTTCTCGATCGAAATGGTTATCCGACAGATCAATTTCGGTGAGATTGCTGCTGTTGTTAGCAAGTTCTTTGGGAATATGGCCTTCAAGCATATTGCTACTAAGGTAAAGTTGTGCCAAGCTATGTAAGCAACCCAAGCTTTCTCGAAGTTCTCTATGCAGTTGGTTGTGAAAGAGATAAATCTTTGGAAGGAGATTACAATTAGTTATGGAAGAGGGTAATCTTCCTAATAACTTATTTTTTGCTAACCATAAGCTGGAGAGCGCAGTGATATTTCCAACATTTGATGGAATTTCTCCAGTCAAGTTGTTTTGGTTCAAGTAAATCTCCTCCCATAGAGGAAGCCAAAAAATGTAGGGGGGAATGATTCTGGTGAGAAGGTAATAAAACAGTGACAAGTATATGAGATTTGTGAGTTGACCCACCTCCAGTGGAATCTGTCCATGCAGATTGTTGTCAGAGAGATCTAGAAATTTGAGCTCTGTGCAATTCCCAAGTTCCAAGGGAATAATTACAAATAGATTGTTGGATTTCGAATGCAATACCCTCAATTTTCGCAGGCCACCGATAGCTAGAAACAACATTCCATAAATGAGATTCTCTTTGAGATCGAGGGTGCTCACCATGTGATATCCATGGTAGGAGACTCCTTCCCAGTGGCAGGGGTATTTTTCATTTGAATTGCAACTGTGAATAATGTTTGGTGGTGCCTTCAAATTTTTGATAAAAGAGAGGAGAAGGGTTCCATCCTCATTAATCCTTGAGCACATTGAAGCTCCAGTACCAATACCAGAATAAAAATCAATGACTCTTTTTCCATTTCCATCACTGAGAGCAATCTCATTGCTTATTGGATTGAATTTGTTGGACATGACCAAAACCATCTAAACACTGGTTGGATGATTTTTGCAAACCACCAGTAAATGCTATCTCTCTGGACATAAAATGCAGAAGGAGAAGTAAAGGATAGTATTCATTTACCTGTCAGTGGATTGATCCTATTTCCATCCCCAATAGTAACTAGAAGTAGATAAGGAGGTAGATCAAAGTTTAGTGAGAGGTGCCCACACATGATAATATTATTATTTCAGGAAGCTAGCAGGCACTTTAAAGGCATGTTTCATGGTTTGATAAGACACAGAAGGGATCTGAATCCACATGTAACTTGAAATGTGTGAAACCAAAATGGTGGCATCACATTTTATGTGAATTTTTTTATTCAAGTTGACATGTGTGAAAGCAAATTGGTGACGCCACACTTTTTTTAGTTTTAAAATCTACAAAATCAACGATGATGCATGCAAGTTACCAAGGAGCATCACTTTACCACTTCCTCACTTAGTTCAACACTTCCTCACTTAGTTTTCTCACTGAGTGATGTTGCTGTGTAGCCTTTGATGAACTCTTTTGTATAAGTTATTATGTATTGATGGGTTTCAATTTTTTAATATAAAAAATAATTTTTTTTACTCTTTCATTTGAAATTTTTTTAACGCTAGGGGAAAAGTAAAATAAGAAATGAAATAGTATTTTGTTAAGAAATTGAGCATGAATTTCATTGTTGTTTGGTTTATGGCAAGTTGTTACTGGGTTTGTATTTTTGGGGAGAGCATAAGTGATAAATTTACTCCAGGAGAAAAGTAAAATAAGAAATGAAAACGTATTTTGTTAAAAAATTGAGCATGAATTTGATTGTCGTTTGGTTTATGGAAAGTTTTTATTGGGTTGTATTTTTTGGGAGAGCATAAGTGATAGTTCTTATGTTATTAAAGGAGCTATTCAAATAGATCTTTGCCTACAATACCTAGAAAGAGGTTTGCACATCTGGAGATTTGATCCCTCTCAGCGCTTGATAGAGCCTGAGATTTGTATCTACACTGGTAGAAAGTTTCAAGTTGAAAGACTCAAGAGTTTCAGGTCAAATTGACTTTTAATGAGCAAACAATGACCATTTCCACTCTATTTTGATATATGCCATGGTAACGATTGTTATTTCGAATGGAGGAAAGTATATATGATAAATTTATGATAAATGGACTCTCATTAATGTGTATTTCAATTCTCATGTTCATTAATTAAGAATTTTAATCCATTTTACTCATTTTTATTGCACTGGGAGAAGATTTGGTGCATTTCCGCCAAGGGTCGAAATTGTGATTTGGGAGCTGTTTTGGAAAGAGTCATAAAAGCCTGTATAAAATGACCCATAATGCATAGGATAATTTAAAAATGTACCTTACACATCCCCTACCTCTTTTCATAAATTCAAGTGGGGTTGGGAGCATTTGAGAAGCCATTTCTAGCATTTACCCCGAGAGGAATTGGAACCCCAAATTGCTAGTAAAGACTCCTACTTTGATCATAATATAAAAATAGTTTGCAGAAGTGATTGGAGGGTTATAAATCATCTTTGAACATAATATTTAAGTATTAATATCAGTCATACACACTCTAAGAGTATTTGGGAGCATTTCGTCCAATTTGGATACCTAGACATCAAAACTAGTCAAAGGTCTAAATAGGGGAAAAAGTGAAAAAATTGGTCATTTAATAAAAATTCAAAAAGGGACGTTACATTCATATCATATTTTTAGTAAATTTGTTTGTGGAATCTTCTGTAAGTTTTTTCTTGGTCCATAGATTCCTGTGAGCTCAATTTTAATATGGTATCAGAGCCTTGGAAGGACAAGGCAATTCTTCTTCTATAGATTTCATGTTGGATCTATGAAGCAATTTGAGCAAAAACTCAAAAACATTCCATCTCTGCACCAGAAGTGGAGAGTTTACCACATATTTCCTAGAATCCCAACCTTGTTGATCAAGATTGCTTGATTGACTAGTCCAGGTATGATGCAAACTCCAAAAGTGCAGTTTGTTTGACCTTACTTTGGTTTTTTTGTGTAATTGCAAGTACAAATTCATCTGGATTTGAAATTATGAGTTCCTCTTCTTACTCCATCTAGAAGATATTCAGAATGGAAGTTGAAGATTTCATCTCTAAAGAGACAAGATATCTATGAGGTGTCTATTGGACTTGGTAAAGAGTCTTATGAGAATGAGAATGATTGGCTAAATGACGGTGATAGAGATTTTGAAACAATATGTTTGGCCCTTTCTCCAAGCTTGCGCTACCTTATTTCTTTTGCTAAATAACCAAAGGATCTATGGAAAAAATTGGACAGAACCTTTGGAAAGAACAATGAGGATCATAATAGAAATTTGGAATGTTATCACTAAAGTTGAACCTCGACTGCTAGGGTCAAGATTAGAGAAATCTTAAATTGGTTTAATGGATAACTGGAAAATGAATCTATGGAATTTGGTGGTAGGTAGATTTACTCCAGAAATCAAGCTAAATTTGAGAGCCAATACTGAACAATAGTATATATATCACAATCAAGACTAATAAGACAAAGCTACGAGTATGAATTTATGAAAAACATGAACCAGGTTCTGGATATAGTACTTAATAATAACTTCACATTAATCGTGAGAATCTAGCAATGGATTTTAATTGACCATACACATGATAAATCACAAGGCATGAAATTCAATTATTGAAACAGAAAGGCGGCTCATATGAACATAATCATTTCAAATCAACTAACAAAAACAGAGTGTATACATGCTCCTGCCACTCCAGTATCAGAATGTTCAAACCCTACCTCAGCCCTCTTGGCTGGTACCTTCTTTTCCTCACTTATACCTCTCTCCTTTTCGAGCATCTCAGTTTTCTCTTATAAAACATTTGGATCATTTACATTTATATTTCTAATACCATGCCTTGCACCTCAATATAGGCAATGCACTGATTAGGAAATCATTACATGGCATTTGAATAAGGAATTTAGTACAACTGAATGCACTATTGTAGAAGAGAACACCTTCAAATCTGCCAGTTGTATTCAAATATGAAATTGCCTGCTATGAATACTCCTATAAATTCGGCACTGAATTATTGAAGAATTTGATGTAATCCTCTATCTCTCAATATGCTGCCATCGATGAAGTTAATTTCCTTCAATTTGGGGATGATTCAATTGTTTCCCTATGAATCTGGACGTCGATCTCTGATGAAGTTATTGATGCTGAATTAATGCCTTAAAATATGGAATCACCCAAATGTGGCTTTTTAGATGTATCTTGAGAAGAAACATCCATCAGATCAGATGTATTCTATTTGGTTTTCCCTTGAGATATATTGTTTTGTTTAACTTCATTCAAGGTTAAAAGAGACTCCATAAGATCGGGTAGAGAATCCTCTGTTCGTGGTACTACCTAAATAAGGACCCACACTCATTGCCCAAAATTTTGACCTGAAGGTGCCATCAAATGCCAATATGACACATAGCGTCCAGGTTGTATAGGGGTGATAAAATCAAATGTAGCATCGAGCTCCTCACCTACCTGGTACCCTTGCTCTTCAATCTCGAGATTGACTACACATCCAACTCCCAAATCATCGCCACCAACTTAGAAAAGCTGGGTTTGATGTGGCCACCTCAGCGTACCATTATTGTGCAGATGCCAAATCTTGGTAAAGGGTGTCCTTGGAACCAGCTGTGTTCCATCGAAGATAGTAACATCTTGAACAAAACTACAGTCGAGCTTTCCAGGTGCTTTATTAGTTGTTTTCCCAACAGAAAGGGCCCGTGGACAATATATTGACGTAGGAGAGTTCCAAGGATTGAAAATAGGTGGGGCTTGTGCAAAAGGATTAAGTGCAAGACATCTAGAAGGATAAAAACTAGGTGACTTATGAAAGTGACATATCCCATGAAAAGATCATTCCTTGTGTGGTGGCCTATATAAAGCTGGTGGACAACACATCTTCTCGATCTTGAAAGGAATCCATTTACAACTTTAAACAATTCAGACCATCAATCCATGAATGGCACTAGGAACTATACTCCATATAATCTGACTATTGACATTCTATGCATCCCAATGTTCTTTATCTCATATTCTGCTGCAAAATGGCATTTCTCAAATTTTTTAAATTATATTCTGGGTCTCTTCCATGAATGCTTGAATTTGGCATTTTACATTCGTTGGAACTCGTAGGATCCCAACAATCCTCATCGCTTTATTTATGAGTGTAGTGAAATCTCCTTGTGGGCATTCTTGTAAATTGATAAGCAACCACAATCAACACATGAGCTGCTTTCTCCACAACCCGAGACTGAACCTTTTGCCTCTCCTCCACAAATGCATAAAACTATGGGATCAATTGAGGGCCACCTTAGATGAAACCATTTTGTGTGCTCCCAGAAACTTATAACTTTTGTTGGAGCAGATCTGATAACAACATGGAGAGCACACCCAACACCACAAGAGTTCTTTATTCAAAAGTATATGCATCTACTCTCTTTGATGAATTTGTTGACGATGAAGAAGAAGTAGAATCTTCCTCACAGTCAATTCGGATTGAAGAAAGTCTACTTGCAGTGACTCCTTCTCATGCTGCTCCAAACGTTTATGAGATATTTGATATCTCATCTTCTCATATGGATGATCCAGAAGAAGACATTCAAGTCTCTGATATTGAAGAAAAAATCTACTGCACTTCTATGCAAACATTCTCTAGTGATTCTCTAAATTCTGTGCAAACTTTTCCAGTGATTGCTTTAGAAAGTGAGGAGGAATTCAATTTCTCTCCTTCTAATGTTGCTGATGGTGTGCAAATAAGTAATACCTTGGATATTTTGGAAATAATATCAAATTGTAGGAGTGATCCATTCACTCTTATTGATCTAGATCTTCCAGCAAATTCCTACAGGATTGCATGCACCAATACTCATAATTTTGAAGAAGAAAACTGTGCATCTGCCATCTCGGTGGACCACACTTTTGGATATGACATGAAATTATTTGGATCTGATATGATCTTATTTGGATCTAATCTGATATTATTTGGTTCAATTTTTAAGTTCCAAGATCCTTCAGTCATGCTTGTAGCTGGTCTCATCAATTTTGGTGTGACAAATCAAGTACCGCAAGTCTTCTTCAAACTTGTTGTGGGGGATTTGATGCTAGTTTCCTCTTATGAGGTTGATAATATTGTATTTTGTGATTAATTGGTTATTTTTGAAGCTATATCATATTATGGATCTCAATCATTCGCTCTCCACAGTCCCAGGGTTTCTCTACCTTTGTATTTGATCACATGCTCATCTCCTCACAAAACTGGAAAAGAGGGAAACATTCTGCATTCACCTGGACACTTGATCCTAACACTTGGAGCTGATATTAACTCACATGGTTTGCTGTTCAAGGCTACAATATATCAATTGCTTGGGTGTTCCTTAGATGGTTCTAGTTTTCATCCAACAACTCTCTATATTTCTGATTTAGTTGACTAAATTCTTCTTCTTCCAAAGAGGAAGATTCCTCCAGACATAATCATTTAGTTTGCATGGAGAAGTTCACATGCCAGGCCCCATGATACTTTTGCAAAGAAGAATGATATTGATCCTCATTCTACCTGCTTAGTTTTAGGGGGGGTATTTTTCCCATGAGGTTTTTCCCCATTTCCTTGGTTGTATTAAGAAATTACTTTTGCATTTTAGCTGTAATGGGTGACCTTTGGTCTCATTTACCGGGGCCAATATTTTTCCAAGTTAGCATCCAAGGGGGTGTTAGGATTATAATCCTCCCTTGTCCAAATTGGTCAATTCTCCTTAACTTAGGAGTCATTTTAGTCATTATTGAGTCACCAGTATCATTGGGTCCACTTGGCTTAATGGGGCCACATGTACCAATCAATAGAGTGTGGGGAACACATATTGAGGCTAACTTCCACTGAATGCACTTGCATGCATCATTTTAGGCACCTCCTAGACTAATCGCTACAATTTAGGAGCCACTGGGAGTGTCAGCACCAACCTCCTTCAGTTGTTGGCAGTTGGTGACTAGTTAAGCCTAGTTATGAGTTAATGACATTCAGTTAGATGTACTCCAGTTTAGTTAGCGCCATTATTTGCATGGATGCATGTGGGAAGGCACCTTTTCTCACCTACCACATTAGTTAGACTAGTTTAACTGATTTCAACTGTTTGAGAGACTGAATTAGACAATTGGAGATAGCTAGTTAAGCTTAGATAGTGATTTAGACATGTTCAGTTATCCATGTAGTCATATTGAGTTAATCAATTTGAATTTCCTCTCATGGATTCAAATTTTCTGGCTATTAATGCAAGTGTATTGTATTGTAACAATTATCCATATTGTATCCATTTTTACTTTTGATAAATGAATGCATATACAATTGCAAATCTTTATTGCACTGTTTCATATCATATTCTAAGTAAATTTTTTTGTGGAATCTTCTATAAGTTTTGTCTTGGTCCATAGATTCATGTGAGCTCAATTTTAATATCTGACTCTACAATCCCGACTCCGACATACTAATTTCGACTAACAACTACACTATATTTTGATATTTGTCAACGATCTCGACTCTGACTTGCTGATTCTGTTGATTCGACTCCAACTTTTCCAAGTCTGATGTCGAGAGTCAGAACCTCCATTTTTTCTTCTAACTTCGACTTTCTGACTGGAAAACTTTGAATTTCCAATTTTTGGAATGGAAAAATAAAAAACTTGGCATTGGAAACTAATGCTTCCAACCCTATTGTTTCAAGTCCGACTTTTCGACTCCGAATTTCTGACTTTCGAAGTCAGAAACTTCAAAACCCTAATGTTTGTGACATGTTGATTCCGTCTTCACCTCGCTGAATTTCTGACTTTCAACTTTCGGAGGCGGAACCTCCAAAATCTTAACATCAAAAACTAACGCTTCTGACTCCGACTCCGACTTTTCGACTTTCGGAGTTGAAACCTCCAAAATCTTAACATTGGAAACTAACGCTTCCGAATCTGACTCCGACTTTTCTACTGTGATATTGTTTTAAGGATTTTTAACATTTTGGCTCAATATTTTTGGATTTTTTCATCTATGCCTATTTCATCAATTTTTCCTTATGATATTATGTTGACAACAATTCCAATTTAATCAACAATCTACCCCTTTGGAATTGATTGGAAACATATTCCTTTGACATCAAAAAGGAACTTTTTCTCCCCCTTTGACAACAATGACAAATTTTCGAGAAAACTCCCGCTACAAGTGTGTCTCCCCCTGCCAACATTTCTCCTCTTCTCGTGACAGGGTTTTCATCCTTTTAGTTATTTTTTAATGATGAGGGATAACCCCCAATTTCTGCCTAAGATAGGAAAATGATTCTTGAGGTAATGGTTTAGTAAAAATGTCTGCAATTTGTTCCTTCATATCAATATAATCCAATTTGAGTACTTTTTGAGCCACTTGCTCTCTTAGAAAATGATATTTGATTGGAATATGTTTTGTCTTAGAGTGCATAACAAGATTTTTGGATATGTTTATAGCACTTGTGTTGTCACAGTGTATCACAATTGGGTCCTCATACTTCACAAGTAGATCTTCTAATGTTTGTTTCATCCAAATGACTCGAGTACAACATGATGCAATAACAATATACTCAACTTCTGTTGTACAAAGTGAACTGGAGGATTGGTTTTTGCTTAAGCACGGTACTAAGAAATCTCCTAAGTAGAATGCTTCTCCACTAGTGCTTTTTCTGTCATCAATACTTCCTGCCCAATCTGCATCAGTGAATTCCCTCAGAGTGAAGCTATTTCTTTTTGGATATCATAATACATAGTTCATAGTACCTTTTAGATATCTACTAATTATTTTTACTGCAATCAAGTGTGTTTCTTTTGGGGTTGATTGGAATCCGGTGACCAAACCTATAGCCTGCATTACATCTGGTCTTGTAGCTATTATATATAATAAACTACTAATCATTGACCTATACATACTATGATATAATTGTTGGTTGTTTTATTGTCTTAATGAATTCACCAAATATTTAATTATCGACCGGGGTTTGTAAAATTGGAGTTGACAGAAAATATATGCTAAGGTAGAGGGGTACCTAGAATGTTGTCGAAATATTTTAATAAAGAAAAGATCGAAAGATCTTTCAAATTGAAAAATCGAGTCAAACTTCAGAAATAAAACTACTAAGTTCATTAGACTTGACCAAAACCAATATATTAGAGTAGTATGAATCTATACTACTCTACTCTATGAACAACAACTGAAAAGATACAAACAATACTACTCTAAGAAACAAGACTTGATCAAAAGTGAACTATAGTTAAGCTATACATACATTTAACAAACACTCAAAACTGAGCTGAATTATCTAGTTCCATTCCCCTTGAGGATTCTTAGGATATGCATCAAATGTGACGGGAACTGGAGAAGGTGTATCAAAATGACTCTCAAAAGTAACAAGGAAACTGAATGGGACTAAATCTAATTTGACTTCTACAAAGAGATCCAAACTGAAAAGTGTCCAATTGCAAGTTATTGTAAACATTGTAATCTACTCTTTATTCATACGTAAATGACACTTTAAGTATTTGAAATAGAATGCTAATTAACAACTAATCTATTAACAAGGAACATGTATGCCTAATGACTATTCTAAAATTGGAAACATGCAAACAATCATGCTATCCTATGAAATATACTGATCAATACAAGTTTTGAGGAAATCGAAACATATGGAAAATGAATTGAAAAATGTAAACTAGAAGCAAGTAGAAAACTTAATAAAGATATTTTATTTCTGAATCAAATCCTATTCTATAAACATCTTCATCAACTACAGAATAAGGAGAACAAATCCTATGCTAGAAATGATGATCAAACCATAGAGAACTAATGTAATTTTTAGAAAATGCAATTAACAAGTTTAATTCTAAAATCAATCTAAATAAGGATGAGGTAAATTAAACTAGGAATGCAATTGACAGGTTCTAAGGTAGTAATCAATTAATAAATCAGAGATAAAAGCAACATAATTCAAAAAGGAAACTCAGGAAAAAATAAATGAAAGATAAGAATCATTATAGAGCTTAATGGATACTGTATATGGTTCGAGATAAGGTCCTAATTATATATATGAATATTGGTTAACTATAGAAAATAATACAATTCAAAAACCTAAAAAAATGAACTTTAAACAAGCATAAAACAAACCAGGAAATTTTAAAGTCCGAACGACAATCTGGATGACAAAATGGAACGACATTTCGGATGGCGAAAAACAATGTAAATTATGAAACGATTACAGTATTGACCGCTCTAATAATAGGTAGTCTTAACTACCGAGGAAACGATTACATAACAATTTACGACAACACATAGGCCATCTTCCTAATTCCTTGGGAATCTGTTCTCCTCGCGCGAGCACTGATGCGTTGATCTCCTTTGACGTGGGCAGAGAGTGTGTTGTAGAGTTGAGTGAGCAGGATCCCGAATCTTCTAGAAAGGGCTCTTGCACCAAGAGGAACACCTGGCCAATAGAACCATGAGACCATCCTTGCTTGTAACACCCCGAAATATTCCAACCAACAAATCCGCAGGTATGAACAGAGGGATGTATGATAGTCTGAATGCAACTGTGCGTCTTTTGCATGAATTTGTGTCTAAGTGGAGGTTTGTTTGAAAACCATAGCCTGAAAAACAAAGTCTATATCCCAAGCACATCCAAAAATTTCACATGATTGTTAATAAAACCATAAAATAATGAAAATTAACCAAGACTTATGTGATATCCAAATATATTCATACCTGGGTTTAATTGATAGTATGAATGGCAGGAATTATGCCAAAAAGTGACAAAATTAATGCGAACAGAGCAATTTATCAATAAAAAATAATGACAAAATTAGGCATCAACACTTCCCCAAATCGGAGAGATGCAAGGTCCTACTGAGCAAAACAAAGAGGAAGTTAGGAAGAAGGCTGAGCTGTGGTAGCAACTGCCTTCGACTTAGCAGAGGGAACGATAAATTTAGATTTCAACTTCCTAGCTTGTTCCTTCAGAATGTTGTGCCTCTCCTGACAAGAGTCACGCAAAGAGGTTATGACCTTATTGATATCTTCAATGACCTTGAGTTGAAGACATAGATCCTTGTTTCCTTAACAAAGATCAGCAATCATCTCGACATATCTTTTATTTTGGCTTGTCGACTGTGCTAACTCTTGAGTCAGTCAACTTATTGTCTGGTCATTCAGAGTAAATGGCTCTGCAAGGCACTTGTAACTTCGAGGAGGATTCAAATTTATGGATAGTGCTTCAAGGTCAATAGAAGGGACTTGTTCTTCAGGACCCATGCCTTGAGTAGATGCAGAAGCGATCTCAAGAGCAGAGGCTTCAAGCAATTTGGTCGAGATGCTAGTTAGTGTAAACATGGGCGAGTCAGAAACAAGTTCATCCACCTAGGTGATAAAAATGTCTGGATGAATGGACTGAGGGATAGGATGAATGGTGGTTTGAACACGGTTTTCCTTCTTGTTCTTGGTGGGGTCTTGTGAAGAAGATGGAAATTCAGTGGTCACATGGTCGACGTAGGTGGGTGAATGGCCATGCTGACTTGGTCCTGAAGTATCTTCATCAATATGCAATACTTTAGTGCTTTTTGTTCCTTTGGGAGGGGTCTGATTTGGTTCACAGTCAAGGGTGTGCTGAGGATGCTTTCGAGAATTTAGATGAGAGTTCAATACCTTAAATACAAAATTTTCCCAGGTTTGGCCCCTCTCCTTCAGCTGATGAATGATCAGGATCTTGATAAGACTATGGTGGTACAGACTACCCATACAGTTGATCAAATTTTTCCTGACCTGGTTCGACATATTCTCCAAGCTCATAAGGAAATATAATGAAAAATTAAGAAACTGTCTATTGACAAAATGTGCCAATAATAAAAAATGGAAAGCTTTAAACATAGTGAACTTACCTTCGCAAGTTATGAGGCGAATGATAATGGCCAAAGGATTAAGATATTTTGTCTTGACCCATTCTTTGTGAAACCCTTTTGTACCTGCAGCATGCTGATAATTTGGCTTGAGAGAGAAATCATGGAATGACTGAGGGAGGAAAAGATGTTTGTTCCAATAGGAACCTTCACTCGGAAGCTTGGTAGCTACAAAAATGGACTCTTTGGTCATTGGAAAGGTGAGGTAGACAACCCCAGCCACCTTACCGTCAAACCCTTTTGCGAATAACAATGAAATTTCCTCATCATATTCATGTAGAAGGTGGAGGAACGGGTTCCACCTTGCTCAAAAGAAGATCTCTGGACATTCTTGGAACTTCGGAATCCGGAACAAGTCCTGATAAATCTCAGGATTGAGGAGGCTAGGCATTGTTAAGCAGAGGCATAAGTGTAGGGGTTTGTAGAGGATACATAGGAATGGCATATGGATGGATCTGCGAGGACCAAGGTAGGTAAAAACGAGGGTAAGGATCATGAGTTTAAAACTCGATCCGTTTAGGCGTCTTGAACGATTGTGAGATCATGAATTTTCATGATTGAGAAGACGTGTTAGGTTTCAATACTTTGAATCGTGTTCCCTAATAATTATTTTTTATGGTTATGAATTATTCAACCATGTCCAAAGTAAACTTTGGACAGGTTGAATGAATTATTCATTATAAGATTTATAAAATGCAGTTAAAAATCATAATGAATTTAATTAATGGAATGAAAAAACACCTAATGATTTTTGCATATGACTTGATGAGAGGGTAAAGGGTAATAATAGTCGAAAAGATCCTGAAATCATATCATATCAACATGGTTTTAAACGATTTGTTGGATGAATTCGAGGTGAGTCCTAATGAAATCGTAGTGTTTTTATGAGAATAAGAATGAGACCTAATAGTCATGGGTATGGTTTAGTTGATTAAACTCTTTTCCATAATTAAAACTAAAATAAATTAACACCTTGACATATTTAATCATGCATCTATAGTGTTACGGTTTCATTCAGATCATCATTTGGCACTCCATTTGGATCGACATTCGACCCTTCCTTTGATCCTTCATATGGACCCTCTGTACAAAATGCACTTTGCTGGATCTAAGTGCTACTGATTATGCAATGAATTTTTCTGGGCTTCCAGCACACAAAAGGATGATGTAAACCAGCTTCCTTGAAACTTCAGGTGTTCTCTTCTTTCTTCATCATGGATTGGAACAATATTATGCTACTTGCATTATCCTGAAAACACCTATCATTTTCTCAGAGATAAATGAATATTTTTTATAAATAATCAGAAATTAAAGACGGTTCTAACCTTCCCCCAAACCAAAAATATGGCGTGTCCTCAAGCTATCAAAGAAAAACTGGTTGATTTCCAATTAATAGTTTAACAAATAATTCTAAAATGTTGTTATTATTTTCATAAGAAAAGAAATACTAAGTAATAAATGGAGATGATTCAGATATGTACATTCATAAAAAAAAATAACAGTTCTTAGGAAGACCATATGAATACTGATAGTAAAATTTATGTGAGAAATGCCATAGGAAAACCAGTAATCTTTGACTCATTTTAAAGATCTCTTGTCATCTGAAGAATATAGATAAAGTTCACCTTGAATTTCATGATATTTCTATAGTTATGGGTCCCATTTCTAGGATAATCATATCCTAGGTATTGTTTGAATTATATGACAGTGCCCAATCCCAACTTACAGCCATTCTCAAATGATAGTATAAATAACTGGCCTAGATATGTATTTATATACTCAGTTTTTTTTACAGATGAGTCATGTGTATAGTAATGCATTAACTAGATATCCTTTACCCAATATTACCCCGCTTCCAACAGGCCTGTTTAGTACCCCGACGGTTTTATCTTGGTACCATGGAAGCATAGCCCCGCTTCCAACGAGCCTGTTCAGTACCCCGATGGGTTTACTTGCATTTATTGGGCTTCTTTGTTTAATATGTTACTTAGCATGGACTTGCTGCCAGCGAGCCTGTTCAGTACCCTGGCGGGTTTAATTCATATAATGATTTTAGTATGTGGAAGCCAGTTGGTATTAGAGCGTGTTAAGCCTGCTAAACACATAATTCAAATTTTTTAGAGAGAACGTTATGAGTAACGTTATTTATAATAGCTTGGATTATGGATCATGTCAAAAGAGAATAACTTAAAGTTGTTCCTTGACCTCAGTCTATCTTCTTCATAAAATATTAGTAATGTTCCCCACAAGTAGAAATTTCACTTACTCTTGGGTTACCTCAAAAAAATGCTTAAGAGACAAGTTTTGATAATGAGTCTGGGATGAACTAGTAGTCCATAGGTGTAAGATAGAACTTTGGAAAACATGATGATCAGAGTAGGTATTAAGCAATTGTTCTAATGATAAATATCAGAAATGTGCATGTATGAATCAAATACCATATCTAGGAACATGAAATTAACAAGAAGAATCATATAAGAAGTGGTTAGAAATGATATAAAGAACATTTTAACATTTCACTATAAATTTCAATTTTCAACAATAATCAAAAGAGAAGGAGTTAGGATGCATTATGATTTTTTTAGACCACTTTCCTTTCAGATAATATTTTATGAGATGATTATAAAAAATAAGGTTCTTGTAATCAAACCACAAAACCACTTGTTAGATGATTCAAATTTATTCATAACAAAAACATATGTACAAAGAAAAGTCACATGAAATTTATCAAAATTAGGGGAAAGGAAAAGAGTCTTCCTGTTTTAATTTGAAAAAATTCCATAAGCTGATCATAAGAATGAATTCCTTATATAAATGTAGTCATATTGTTAGAAATGACTTTTATTCATTTGAAAAAAAAACAAAAGTATATTTACATATATACAAATGAAGATAACCCAAAATAATTTAAGAACTAGGAGAAGGAGGAATGACTTCCTTTTCAACCAAGTCCATCTCCTTATGTTGTAAGGCATGCTGCACAAAATCTTGTTTAGATATTGATCAATGATAAAGTCTAAGTCTATGTCCATTTACAACGAAGGAAGTTTGCGAATCATCAATTTTCTTAATTTCTAATGACCCATTATCAAAAGCTATAACTACCTCATATGGAACCATCCAACAGGTGGTTAATTTTCCTTTGAAATTTTTATACCTTGAGTTGAATAGTAATTCCCAATCCCCAATATTAAACTGATTTTGCTTAATAAATTTATCATGCCATTTTTTCCATTGATTTTGTATTAACATTGTTCTTTGGAGTGCATCTTGTCTAATCTCATCTAACTCATTAATCTGTAAAATTCATTGTTTCTGTGCCTCTTCCAAATCCATGCCTAATTGTATAGCCATATGAAAAGTATTAACTTGGAATTCGATAGGTGAAAAAACTTGTTTCCCATATACCAGCTCATAGGGTGTATGTCTAGTAGTGTTTCTCCATGTTATTCGATAGGCCCACAAGGCCTGTGGGAGTCTATCTTCCTAATCCTTATGATGTAGCTGAATGGTTTTGGTTAAGATAGCTTCCAATACCTTGTTTGTCGATTCTACTTGGACATTAGCTTGTGGGTGGTGTTGAGGCCTGGAAATTTGCAGGCAGCAACAGTAAGGGATTCTCCCCAATCAACGTTCCCAACTAGCCTGTTGACTTTTTGGTATAGGGAATCCATCCGGTTTTACGGTCCGGCTACCATAGGTCAAAGTAACAAACAAGGGTTTTATCAGTTGCGGCCCGGTCGACCGGAATTTGTATTTTTTGACTTAAGAATGCAGGGTGGTGAAGGATGCAAGGAGCATTCACAAAGTGATGCACAGGTTCTTACCTCTCCTCTTAGGCTCACCATGCATCTGAAACACTCATGCAGAAATGAAATGACTAACTATCTATATGCCTACCTATCTAATCTAATTATCCTATCCCCGAGGAGCCAACTTGTAATTAACATATATGAGTAATGTGGATGTGCACGTGTAATAAAAGCAATTACAGATAGCTGACATTATCTTTTACACACATGAACAACGAAATATATTTCACAACTAGATAGCTAATTGTTTATGGCAAGCATACATTACTCATGGTAGAGATTTCATAAAATAAATCAGAAATCATTAAACAAAGACATAGGTCATGAAGTTAGAACGATCTCACGATTCATGGATATAATGCTGAAAAAACAAAGTAGTTCATCTTTTGATTATCCATGTCAAAACATTTGAAATCCCACCGATCTTCTTTCAACAGGAAAAATGTAACCTTTATTGCAAAAGGAAGTAGTTCTTCTTACAACAACTTTCCAGTCTTACTGGGGAAAAAAGCCCTTCTCTTCTCTATGTTTCCTACTTTTATACAAAAGGAAAAAGTTGGTTGGGCTGCCCAAAGTGACCTTTGGGATTCCCAACCCTTTTGTCTTCCCAACGTTTCATTTTTCCCAAAAAGCCTTTTACAAACTATTAAATTACAGCAAAGTTGACCGGTCCTTTTGAGAGGAGGGTCCCGCTTGGTTCTCCAAGAATTTTCTCCACGCTGCTGCCTCAGCAGCGAGTCCTTCAAATGAGTTGGGCTCTAAAAACTGAATGTTTAGCTCGAACTTTTCAGCCTGGTTTCTAATGGCCTCTACCCTGGCTGTGTTCAATCACACCTGTTCTTCTAAGAGCTGCACACTGACGGCTGTATGGCCTATTTCATTTTTCAGGATTTGGTCATCAATAGCTTTGATGCGTTGTACTCTGGCTTCTTCATCTTGCTGTCCTTTCTGCAACATTTCTACAAATGCATCATGATCAGGGAACTCATATAGCCTCTGCTCGGCTTCTACCTGACATCGGTTGTAGGTAACCAGGGCTCTCCTGAAGAATTCTGTGCAGACTCCCTTGGTCTTCTTGACTGTTCTCTGGAAGTCTTCTGCAGTATTGATGGCGAATTCTATCAGATCGTGGTCCCGTTTAAGGGCTTGTTTATCCTTGGATGGTAGTTCAGCTGGGGCTTCCTCGTCGTTCTCCGCCCTGGCTATCCTTGTAGTTAGTACTTCGAGGATGTCTTGAGACCTATCAACAAAATAAGAAGCGGTTTCCAAGATTTCTACCAGTCGGCCATCAATCTGGAGGACCTAGCATCTTTCTTCTTCTAGAGCAGTTTGCAGGTGTAGCACTTTAGCTTTCTGGGCCAGGATATGTTCTTTAACCAGCTGTAGATCGACCTGCTGTTCCTTTGCTGTCTCCAGCTCAGCAGTCAGAGAAGCCAGCCTCACTTGCAGTTCCTGGGTGTATGAGGTATTGGACTCATAAATGACAGTCTACTGTGCCTCCAGTTCTTCCAATTTTTCCCTCAATTGCTTCTTTTCATTCTTTAAGTCTTCAATTTCCTGCTGTGCACTTTCTAGAGCCTCATGTGCTGCTTCCTTGTCCTGTGCTTCTACCTGGATGGCGTAGATTTCACTCTTTGTGGCCTCCATTTCTTTCAGCACATGTTCATATTTTCTCTTAAGTCTATTGCCTTCTTCCCTTTCTTTTCTCAGGATGTCCTTAAGCTGAGAGGAGGTCTTCTTGGATGACTCTATTTCAATCATCATTCTGTCTATATTATCCTCTGAAGCATGTATTGCTGCAGTCCCGGCCCTTATAGTAAACCTTGGATCTACATCTGTCCCTACCATCATGACCTTATCTGTTATCATTTTGCTGGCCATTCCTTCTGCCTCTACCTTTCTTTCTGTTCTCCTCATTATCCTTTTAGTAGCCCTATCATAATATACGGTGCTGAAATCAGGGACTTCTTCCCCTTTTTTCTGTACGAAGGGTACTAGCTGAAGCATAGGGGTTATAGAAGTGCTGGTAGTAGGTACTTGAAGGATTTGCACTTCAGGGTTTTCCTCTCCCTGACTCTGCCCCGATGGTGTTTCAGAGGCTTGTTGCTGTGTCAACTTTATCTTCTCAGCCTCCTGCTCTCGAAGCTCTTCATCTAGCTTCCTTTGTGCTTCCTCGGCTGCTTGTCTAGCAGCTTCTTCTATTTCTCTGGCTGCTTCTTTTGCTTGTTCAACTGCTTCTTGGGCAGCTTTCATTTTCTCTTCTTCTCCCTTCTGCAGCCACTCTGCAGCCTCATTTTCAAGCCTCTGATCCTCCTCTCTTATCCTTTTGGTGACCTCGTCAGCCTTAGCTTGATCAGCTTTATCCTGCTCACTCCCTTTTCCGCCCTTGGTGGGATGCTTTGGTTTGAATCTTCTACTAAGTGCCGTCATGTTTGGTGCACTCCTGAAAACAGATTCATCTTGATCAAAATGGTGGGTGTACTCGTAAAACACCTTGTTCTTCTTGCAGTGATCAGCCATTCTGCCATGAGTGTCATTTCATCTGAAAGTCATCTTGCCAAAGTGGAACTTCCCTAGTTCCTCTATAAATTCTGCAGCTTGCTTCACATTGGCGAAACTGCAGCTTCCTAGCTTAAATGGTAGAGGTGGATAGGCAGTATTCTTTTTCTGGAACAAGAAGTGACCAACTCCGTCAATAAACACTTGTCTGACTGCCTCTTTGTGGACTATATAATCCGTTGCATACTTGGGCAGCAGATAAGGTGTTTTTGATCCACCAAACATTCTAAGATACATCCCATTTTCTGTCAAGAAATAATCACCATACTCCTCTATTACCTTCATTGCCTCTTCAGACATGTAGTTACATTCCTTTCGGAAGATAAGCGTGTGCAGAGGCATAATAAAATGTTCACAGATCTCTCGGTAGTAACTGTGGTACTAATGAGCCCCCAGTAGTTTGTGGGCTGCATATATGGGCATTCTTTCCCTATCCCAAACACATTTGAGCCCTGGGAAAGGCTGGTGGCATAGTATGCAGTCTATCAGAAAGGAACTCATGTAGAACTCAGATTTTTTTCGGGCTTCTCCTCCTCCCAGGGCTGCAGCTACACAAGAAGAGAGACTACTTGATACTAGGCTGGCCCAGTTGAAGATTGTTCTTTCTGTGGCCACATGAAACATAAGAGGTATCCACTCCAATTTGAAGAGTCTACCATTGGCTCTTCCAAATATTCGGTTTAGCATCAAGGCTATAAACCTATAACGAGCTCTTAAGCTCGCTGTTTCATAGTCCTCCGTTGCTCTGTGTCTATAAAGCTTTCCTGGTAAGAGCATTCTTCTCAGGGTTTCCACTAAATCCATCTCGAGGTTATCTAACCAATCGTTTGACAGGAATACTTGGGGCTCGTGCAGGTGGTAAGCCAATGCCACATATCCAGGGCTAAATGCAGCATATCCCTGACCTTCAACATTTCCCATCAGCATTGTGTTGTTATTTGTGTGTGGTAGAAACCATCTCATCACATCAGAGCAAGGGAACAACTCTGGTTTGGTAGCCACCTTCATGATGGCGGATTTTTCAATGTTGGCGTAAATAGGTTCTTCCTCAAGACCCGTGTCTGGGACTTCCCTATGGGATATCAGTCTGTATATCTCACCCCATTTGTACTCAGGCTCAATCCCAGAGATAAATTGGGTATCCTCATATATATACTCCTTCTGTGGGACGACCTCTATTGCTGTTTATTCTTCGACCGCAAGGGCCTTCCTTTTCTGCCTCTTGGACATTGTAAATTCTTCCTGCAATGTAAAAACATTATGACATTTAAGCAGTTTGAATTTGTGAACATTGTGCAGCAATATATCCTTCCTCAAGTGTATCATAATTGCGACCAGTCCATGAAATCAAATCATAAGTCTCTCATACTGAACAATCAAACTAGCATGCAGTACTGTGCCATGTGCCATTATCTTATGCATAGTATGGTAATGTTCAATGCAACAAATACATATATTGTTCAACCTTATAATGCCTTGAGACTATGGGTGCACTATCTTATGATCCGATCTATATGAGCAAGCTTATCAATCATACTTATGCCAGGATTAAACCTACACTATTATGTGACCTGCCACTTCCTCATGATAGCGATACATTGAAGCAAAAACATTTTTAATTATATGCAGGTTCAATATGCAATTATCATTCTATTGCCTAGCAAACACAGAGAAGGATTAAAAGCATCAAGCTCATGCCAATCAACACTTTAGCCATAAATCCCAGCAGACACATCACAAAGGAGACGCATGCGACTGGCAGCATAAAAAAATACATTGAGCTGATAGTACATCTCACCCTCCCCGGCGGGGCGTAACCATATTTCTGCACAGGGTATCCTCATCAAAACATGACCCACGCTATCCTCAGCGTAACCAGCGACACATCCCTTCGACCCCACTAGGGTTTTAGGCGACCAAAACCAAAAAAAGGGGGCTGCGAAGGATGGCACAATCAACGTAGGCTGCGGTTAGAACCGCGAAGGCGACACTGTCGACTGTAAAAATCCCCTTCAAAAACCTATTCCTCCCGGCCAAATATAGGTCCGACCTTCTGCCTCGTCGAGGCTGCGGAAAAACACGAAAGCAAAACGGCTAGGGTTTACAGGCTGGGAATGCACCATGGAAATCAATAGTCTACCAAACTCCCCAGGCAGTGCCCGAAACCTGACTACCCCTGTCTATCATGGCCGCGCAGCGGGGTTTGGCGCAGACGGCGTAACAGCCGTCTACGCCTAAACCCTTCAACCTTTGTGCACGCAAGGCAGCGACTAAAAGGCGGAAAAGAAAATGGCTTAAAAGGTCAAAACGCCCCCCCTTACCCAAGGTCAAGATAAAACCCACTCATACAGGCTTAAATCCTAGCTGGATGAGGGAAAATGCCGAGGACCCCAAAATATGGGAGAAAACCAATAACCGCTCAAACATGATGGGAAAAGACGGAATAAACCTACCTGGCAATCCGGCGAATCGGCTGAGTTGATGACGGTTGGAATACTTCTTCTACCTGGAAGCTGGTACAATGACAGCTAGACCCTCTCTCCCTTCGAAGCACAATAGCTCAACGCTAAGCTCACCATGACAGTGCTCGATAATAAAAAATAGCAATACAAAAACCAATACCGTCGCACTGTATATATATAAAAAAAAAACACCACGCGTGCGAGAGCCATTAAATCGAGCGGGAAATGAAACTGCAGCGGGCGGCTAATACCTCAGGCCTTCCGCAACGGTGGATGGTCCACAATACTAACTCACCTGCACGGCTAAAATAAAGCGCGTGAACTACAATTGGGCATCAGCGGGTACCTTGATCGGATGACCAAGAATCCGAAATTCTCCGCAACGACGAATCCTCAGAGCATGATGCCGCCTGCAACAGGGAAGGAAGTGATGTCCAAACGCCCCGATATGAAGCCGGGAGAAAACAAAACGCACATCGAGGTGCAAAATAAAGTCTAAGTCCAAAGTGTCCGCAACAGCGGACGCCCGAAAAGGAGATTTGTCCGCAGCATCGGACGAGGGAGACTTCAAACCCGTCTGATGACGAATCAAAAACCCTTCGACACGTCAAAGAAATGAAACTTACACGCAACGGTCGGAGCGAAAGGGAAATTCCACACCCGGAAACGGTCCGCAATGTCGGAGGGTAGAATTAAAGGTCCGGCCGCAACGTCGAAGAGCCCAGTGACTTAACTCCCGATTCAGCACGGCTTTGAAAGATATACAAAACAACGATGAACTCAATTAAGGATGGGATTCGTTTAAGCATGAACTGAGAAAGAACCAATCGAATGACAGCAAACCAAAGTGCTGGAAGACGCTTCAAAATCCATATGCCAAAAATCAAGAAAAGAACCGACTAATTCAAAGTAAAGGAGGGTCCAAATTTTTTTTAGAATTTTGGGAAAATGTTTCAGCTGCAACAATTGGCGACTATCTGGTGAACCCTAGATATCTGAATTAACTCTCTCTCCTAGCTTAATACTCTCTGAATAAAGAAAATATTCTAGATGTCTGTATTCCTAAACAAGCCAACTTATGCATTAAAATTCATAGAAGAAGTCCATTTTTCAGGAAAAGGTAACATCAACAACGTTTCAGGTCTGAATAACTCTTTTGAGGCCAAATGGGTGAGGTTTATTTTACCTGCCCTTTGGTAGCTACAACTTAGACACCATAGGATTGTGACAGAGAGTAACAGCATTATCCGTTTGTTCCTCATTCTCATGCCAATTTGCACTTTTTGTGCCTTCTGAACATTAGTTCTTTGATATGAGTCTTCCTGTAGGCCTTTCTTACTGAATTTTAATTCAGGATCCTCTATCCCATAGTGTCCTTTTGTGTGAATGATATACTTTGTAATTCAGTTCACAGACAGAGAGGATATTTTGGCCATTTGGTACTTTATGCTTTGAGATTAATGCTTTTCAAGATTTGCTTTGACATGTCTTGTTTCTTTCAGGAGCTTTGACTCTTCATATCTTTTAACTTTTTATTAATTTAAGGCATGGGATCATTTGTATATGATAAAATGTTCCACTCTGCTTCCTTTCCGTGGGTCTTTTGCTGTCACCCCCTTGGGTATTTAAGATGTGAAATAAATGGAGCCTTGAAATAGTACTTCAGACCCTTTTCACTTCTGAGTTATTTACAGGGATTAAGTAAGACTTCAAATAAATGCTCTGTCAGTTAGGAATACGGTTACTAGGAGACATTCTAAACTTTTAAGCACAGTCTTTCACTCAAGATTTTAGTTAATAAAGAACCCTGATGTTCCCATTGCAACCAAAAATTTTCCTCTTATTCAAAATCAAAAGAGAACTAGTAAAGCTATAAACAAACAGCAGCATAGCAAGAAATCAAAAGAAAGAAGACATCAAAGCATTAAAACAAGAAAACATCATAAGCAACAAAGCAATTTATTTATGTACAAATGAAAACAAAAATAAAACAAAAATTTTGCCCATTCCTGAAAAATTATAAATCTAAAAACTGAGGAATGGGCTGGATTTAGACATGGATTGCCTAACCATGATCCAACTGTGCTGTTATTGAAATGGAACCCATATCTAAGATCCTGCAGTCATTTCTTTTAGCTTGAGGGAGTTGAAGGAGCTCAGGCTGGGAATCCATCATAGGACTAGCCTTTCTTGAAGTATGATGTCTCAGCTTACACTCAGTTAGATGGTTTCCCAATACAGACTCAGCAGATTCATTTTCTTCTCCTAGCTTAGTGACATTGTGCTTCATATATGGCTCTCTCAAAATCTTAATCATGTTTGGGCTACCCTTCTGAGGTAACCACAAGTGAGACCATCCTGAAGCAAAGTACCCATTTAGTCGTGCTGTCCAATCTCGGTTCAGGATCATTCCATAACCATCAGGGATGTCTGCTACTATGATGTCAACGTAATGACATGTCCTTTTATTTGCAGCTAATCGGATCAGAACATCCTCCATTTTCCCTACTACTTTGACACTGGTTTCGTCAAGTTGAGTGACATCCTAAATAGTAGGTTTTAGTGGCCCATCAAGCCTTTTGCAAACTGCCAGGGGCATAACATTCATGGATGATCCAAAGTCTACCAAACAATTATGGACCTTATGATTTAAAATTTCAAGAGTCACAAGGAAAGGTGGAGCACTGGTTTTCTTAGTCTTGCTCAACTCAATCTTTTCTTCCACAGGTTGGTTTGTTGTGGGCAACTATTCTTTCAGTTTGCCAACTTTGCTTTCCTCGTCATCCTCCTCTGGTTTGGCAAGTTCAATGAGTGGCTCTGTTTCTTGTTTGCTAGGAATGTCTATAGGCATGTCATCTTTAGCTTTCTCTTGCAAATCTTGAACTTTTGAGATTATTGCATTGTCTTTAATGGCCAGGCTTTCGTCTTTTGTAGTTGTGGGAGTATATTGAGACTCGAGAATGTCTTCTTCCATGTTAAACAACGAAACTCCATTCCACGAGAACATAGTATCATCCTTTGGTTTTGATATGGTATGTTTCTCTTTTACCTCCATGCTACTATCCCTAGTCAATTCTGGGTTCAACAACTTATTCATCACCAGTGTCATTGAATGTATCCATTGAGGACACTTCTTCTCAGAGTGGGGTTGTTGGTGAAAAGTACAGAAATTATCCCTTCCTATTTCCGTTATGTTTATTGATGCCACATTAGGAGGTGGGACTTGCCATTGGTTGTTATCTTCCTTTTTTGGATAGTGTGGCTTATTGATTTTCTGAATGTCCCTCTCCTTTTCCAGGTCTACGATTCTGTTGGACATTTTCTGAAGCACTTTCATCATCTCATGAAAATTATGCGTTTGATCTTCCCTCGATTTAAACAACAGTGAGCTTCTTCTTACAGTGGTCTTATCTTCAAATGAGTCAAGATAGTCCTCTATACTCTCACTTTCAGCCTCTACTCTCTCAGCCTCTTGATAGGTTTCTGCCAGCGTGGGCTTGAGTTTCATCTTGGCAAACATGGCCAACTCAGGTCCTAGGGCTGAGGTATAATACTCAATTAGAACTTTGTCTGAAGGTCTGTCAACAGTAGAATTTTTTTTTAAGTACAATGAAAATCTCTGAGTGAAACTATGTACCTTTTCATTCCTCTCTTTTCTTAACAAACCAAGCCCTTTCATCAACGAGGCATGCATCTTCTGAGTTGTATATTTACCTCTGAAAACCCTTTCAAAAGTGTCCCAATCAGGAATGGAATTAGCAGGCAGACTGAAATACCAAGATGTTGCTGCTCCTTTCAGAGTGTGAGGGAACAATCTGTAGACCACATCTTCATACTCCCCAGCCCTTAGCCCTTCTAATGCTAGATAAAAGCTTTGAAGATGATCATCTATAGCAATATTTTCCACAAGGTCAAACTTAGGTAGGAGCTTGTCAAAGGCTTGAGGTAGGTTATGCAAAGGAGGATTCAGGTTCAGAGGTGACCTAGCTCTCCATGCCGGCAAAGGATTGGGTTGATTACCAGCCATAAGCAAAGGTAAATGAAAAAGACACTGGACAAAATAGTCTGTCAGGGATAGGACTGGAATCTGCAAACTTGGGTTAGATTAAACTTTAAAACATCTGCTGGTAGGATAGTCTCGGGAAATCAAATTCCACGGCCAGCCTATACTGGCGGCCCTCCTTCTAGCGCCAAAACTGTTGAGGCCTGGAAATTCGCAGGTGACAACAGTAAGGGATTCTCCCCAATCAACGTTCCCAACTAGCCTGTTGACTATTTGGTATAGGGAATCCATCCGGTTTTACGGTCCGGCTACCGCAGGTCAAAGTAACAAACAAGGGTTTTACCGGTTGCGGCCCGGTCCACCGGAATTTGTATTTTTTGACTTAAGAATGAAATGCAGATATCTAACTGAATGCAGGGTGGTGAAGGATGCAAGGAGCATTCACAAAGTGATGCGCAGGTTCTTACCTCTCGTCTTAGGCTCACCATGCATCTGAAACACTCATGCAGAAATGAAATGACTAACTATCTATATGCCTACCTATCTAATCTACTTATCCTATCCCCGAGGAGCCAACTTGTAATTAACATATATGAGTAATGTGGATGTGCACGTGTAATAAAAGAAATTACAGATAGCTGACATTATCTTTTACACACATGAACAACGAAAGATATTTCACAACCAGATAGCTAATTGTTTATGGCAAGCATATATTACTCATGGTAGAGATTTCATAAAATAAATCAGAAATCATTAAACAAAGACATAGGTCATGAAGTTAGAACGATCTCACGATTCATGGATATAATGCTGAAAAAACAAAGTAGTTCATCTTTCGATTATCCATGTCAAAACATTTGAAATCCCACCGATCTTCTTTCAACAGGCAAACTGTAACCTTTATTGCAAAAGGGAGTAGTTCTTCTTACAACAACTTTCCAGTCTTACTGGGGAAAAAAGCCCTTCTCTTCTCTACATTTCCTACTTTTATACAAAAGGAAAAAGTTGGTTGGGCTGCCCAAAGTGACCTTTGGGCTTCCCAACCCTTTTGTCTTCCCAACGTTTCGTTTTTCTCAAAAAGCCTTTTACAAACTATTAAATTACAGCAAAGTTGGCCGGTCCTTTTGAGAGGAGGGTCCCGCTTGGTTCTCCAAGAATTTTCTCCACGCTGCTGCCTCAGCAGCGAGTCCTTCAAACGAGTTGGGCTCTAAAAACTGAATGTTTAGCTCAAACTTTTCAGCCTGGTTTCTAATGGCCTCTACCCTGGCTGTTTTCAATCGCACCTGTTCTTCTAAGAGCTGCACACTAACGACTGTATGGCCTATTTCATTTTTCAGGATTTGGTCATCAATAGCTTTGATGCGTTGTACTCTGGCTTCTTCATCTTGCTGTCCTTTCTGCAACATTTCTACAAATGCATCATGATCAGGGAACTCATATAGCCTCTGCTCAACTTCTACTTGACATCGGTTGTAGGTAACCAGGGCTCTCCTGAAGAATTCTATACAGACTCCCTTGGTCTTCTTGACTGTTTTCTAGAAGTCTTCTGCAGTATTGATGGTGAATTCTATTAGATCGTGGTCCCGTTTAAGGACTTGTTTATCCTTGGATGGTAGTTCAGCTGGGGCTTCCTCGTCATTCTCCGCCCTGGCTATCCTTGTAGTCAGTACTTCAAGGATGTCTTGAGACCTATCAACAAAATAAGAAGCGGTTTCCAAGATTTCTTCCAATCGGCCATCAATCTGGAGGACCTGGCATCTTTCTTCTTCTAGAGCAGTTTGCAGGTGTAGCACTTTAGATTTCTGGGCCAGGATATGTTCTTTAACCAGCTGTAGATCGACCTGCTGTTCCTTTGCTGTCTCCAGCTCAGCAGTCAGAGAATCCAGCCTCACTTGCAGTTCCTGGGTGTATGAGGTATTGGACTCATAAATGACAGTCTGTTGTGCCTCCAGCTCTTCCACTTTTGCCCTCAACTACTCCTTTTCATTCTTTAAGTCTTCAATTTCCTGCTGTGCACTTTCTAGAGCCTCATGTGCTGCTTCCTTGGCCTGTGCTTCTACCTGAATGGCGTAGATTTCACTCTTTGTGGCCTCCATTTCTTTCAGCACATGTTCATATTTTTCTCTTAAGTCTATTGCCTTCTTCCCTTTCTTTTCTCAGGGTGTCCTTAAGCTGAGAGGAGGTCTTCTTGGATGACTCTATTTCAATCATCATTCTGTCTATATTATCCTTTGAAGCATGTATTGCTGCAGTCCCAGCCCTTATAGTAAACCTTGGATCTACATCTGTCCCTACCATCATGACCTTATCTGTTATCATTTTGTTGGCCATTCCTTCTGCCTCTACCTTTCTTTTTGTTCTCCTCATTATCCTTTTAGTAGTCCTGTCATAATATACGGTGCTGAAATCAGGGACTTATTTCCCTTTTTTCTGTACGAAGGGTACTAGCTGAAGCATAGGGGTTATAGAAGTGTTGGTAGTAGGTACTTGAAGGATTTTCAGTTCAGGGTTTTCCTCTCCCTGAATCTGCCCCGATGGTGTTTCAGAGGCTTGTTGCTGTGTCAAATTTATCTTCTCAGCCTCCTGCTCTCGAAGCTCTTCATCTAGCTTCCTTTGTGCTTCCTCGGCTGCTTGTCTAGTAGCTTCTTCTGTTTCTCTGGCTGCTTCTTTTGCTTGTTCAGCTGCTTCTTGGGCAGCTTTCATTTTCTCTTCTTCTCCCTTCTGCAGCCACTCTGCAGCCTCATTTTCAAACCTCTGAGCCTCCTCTCTTATCCTTTTGGTGACCTCTTAAGCCTTAGCTTGCTCAGCTTTATCCTGCTCACTCCCTTTTCTGCCCTTGGTGGGATGCTTTGGTTTGAATCTTCTACTAAGTGCCGTCATGTTTGGTGCACTCCTGAAAACAGATTCATCTCGATCAAAATGGTGGGTGTACTCATAAAACACCTTGTGCTTCTTGCAGTGCTCAGCCATTCTGCCATGAGTGTCATTTCTTCTGAAAGTCATCTCGCCAAAGTGGAACTTCCCTAGTTCCTCTATAAATTCTGCAGCTTGCTTCACATTGACGAAACTGCAGCTGCCTAGCTTAAATGGTAGAGGTGGATAGGCAGTCTTCTTTTTCTAGAACAAGAAGTGACCAACTCCGTCAATAAACACTTGTCTGACTGCCTCTTTGTGGACTATATAATCTGTTGCATACTTGGGCAGAAGATAAGGTGTTTTTGATCCACCAAACATTCTAATATACATCCCGTTTTCTGTCAAGAAATAATCACCATACTCCTCTATTACCTACATAGCCTCTTCAGACATGCAGTTACATTCCTTTCGTAAGATAAGCGTGTGCAGAGGCATAATAAAATGCTCACAGATCTCTCGGTAATAACTATGGTACTGATGAGCCCCCAGTAGTTTGTAGGCTGCATATACGGGCATTCTTTCCCTATCCCAAACACATTTGAGCCCGGGGAAAGGATGGTGGCATAGTATGCAGTCTATCAGAATGGAACTCATGTAGAACTTAGATTTTTTCCACGCTTCTCCTCCTCCCAGGGCTGCAGCTACACAAGAAGAGAGACTACTTGATACTAGGCTGGCCCAGTTGAATATTGTTCCTTCTGTGGCCACATGAAACATAAGAGGTATCCACTCCAATTTGAAGAGTCTACCATTGGCTTTTCCAAATATCCGGTTTAGCATCAAGGCTATAAACCTGTAAGGAGCTCTTAAGCTCGCTGTGTCATAGTCCTCCATTTCTCTGTGTCTATAAAGCTTTCCTGGTAAGAGTATTCTTCTCAGGGTTTCCACTAAATCCATCCTGAGGTTATCTAACCAATCTTTTGACAGGAAGACTTGGTGCTCGGGCAGGTGGTAAGCCAATGCCACATATCCAGGGCTAAATGCAGCATAGCCCTGACCTTCAACATTTCCCATCAGCATTGTGTTGTTATTTGTGTGTGGTAGAATCCATCTCATCACATCAGAGCAAGGGAACAACTATGTTCTGGTAGCCACCTTCATGATGGCGGATTTTTCAATGTTGGCGTAAATAGGTTCTTTCTCAAGACCCGTGTCTGGGACTTCCCTACGGGAAATCAGTTTGTATATCTCGCCCCATTTGTACTCAGGCTCAATCCCAGAGATACATTGGGTATCCTCATATATATACTCCTTCTGTGGGACGACCTCTATTGCTATTTGTTCTTCGACCGCAGGGGCCTTCCTTTTCTGCCTCTTGGACATTGTAAATTCTTCCTGCAATGTAAAAACATTATGACATTTAAGCAGTTTTGAATTTGTGAACATTGTGTAGCAATATATCCTTCCTCAAGTGTATCATAATTGTGACCAGTCCATGAAATCAAATCATAAGTCTCTCATACTGAACAATCAAACTAGCATGCAGTACTATGCCATGTGCCATTATCTTATGCATAGTATGGTAATGTTCAATGCAACAAATACATATATTGTTCAACCTTATAATGCCTTGAGACTATGGGTGCACTATCTTATGATCCGATCTATATGAGCAAGCCTATCAATCATACTTATGCCAGGATTAAACCTACACTATTATGTGACCTGCCACTTCCTCATGATAGCGATACATTGAAGCAAAAACATTGTAAATTATATGCAGGTGCAGTATGCAATTATCATTCTATTTCCTAGCAAACACAGAGAAGGATTAAAAGCATCAAGCTCATGCCAATCAACACTTTAGCCATAAAGACCAGCAGACACATCACAAAGGAGACGCATGAGACTGGCAGCGGAAAAAAATACATTGAGATGATAGTACATCTCGCCCTCCCCGGTGGGGCGTAACCATATTTCTGCATAGGGTATCCTCATCAAAACACGACCCACGCTATCCTCAGCGTAACCGGCGACACATCCCTTCGACCCCACTAGGGTTTTAGGTGACCAAAACCAAAAAAAGGGGGCTGCAAAGGATGGCGTAATCAATGCAGGCCACGGTTAGAACCGCGAAGGCGACACTGTCGACTGTAAAAATCCCCTTCAAAAACCTATTCCTCCCGGCCAAATATAGGTCCGACCTTCTGCCTCGTCGAGGCTGCAGAAAAACATGGAAGCGAAATGGCTAGGGTTTAGAGGCTGGGAATGCACCACGGAAATCAATAGTCTACCAAAATCCCCAGGCAGTGCCCGAAACCTGACTACCCCTGTCTATCATGGCCGCGCAGTGGGGTTTGGCGCAGACGACGTAACAGCCGTCTGCGCCTAAACCCTTCAACCTTTGTGAGCATGAGGCAGTGACTAAAAGGCGGAAAAGAAAACGGCTTAAAAGGTCGAAACGCCCCCCCTTACCCAAGGTCAAGATAAAACCCACTCATACAGGCTTAAATCCTAGCTGGACGAGGGAAAACGCCGGGGACCCCAAAATATGGGAGAAAACCAATAACCGCTCAAACATGATGGGAAAAGACGGAATAAACCTACCTAACAATCCAGTGAATCGACTGAGTTGATGGCAGTTGGAATACGTCTTCTACCTGGAAGCTGGTACAACGACAGTTAGACCCTCTCTCCCTTCGAAGCACAACAGGTCAACGCTAAGCTCACCACGACAGTGCTCGATAATCAAAAATAGCAATACAAAAACCAATACCATCGCACCGTATATATAAAAAAAAAAACACCACGTGTGAGAGAGCCTTTAAATCGGGCGGGAAATGAAACTGCGTCGGGCGGCTAATACCTCAGGCCTTCCACAACGACGGATGGTCCACAATACTAACTCACCCGCATGGCTAAAATAGAGTGCGTGAACTACAATCGGGCGTCGGCGGGTACCTTGATCGGATGACCAAGAATCTGAACTTCTCCGCAATGGAGAATACTCAGAGCATGATGCCACCCGCAACGGGGAAGGAAGTGATGTCCAAACGCCCCGATACGAAGCCGGGAGAAAACAAAACGCACATCGGGGCGCAAAAGAAAGTCTAAGTCCAAAGTGATCCGCAACGGCGGACGCCCAAAAGGGAGATTTGTCCGCAGCATCGGACGAGGGAGACTTCAAACCCGTCCGATGACGAATCAAAAACCCTCCAACACGTCAAAGAAATGAAACTTACACGCAACGGTCGGAGCGAAAGGGAAAGTCCACACCCGGAAACAGTCCGCAACGTCGGAGGGTAGAATTAAAGGTCCGCCCACAACGGTGAAGAGCCCAGTGACTTAACTCCCGATTCAGCACGGCTTTGAAAGATATACAAAACGATGATGAACTCAATTAAGGATGGGATTCGTTTAAGCATGAACTGAGAAAGAACCAATCGAATGACAGCAAACCAAAGTGCTGGAAGACGCTTCAAAATCCATATGCCAAAAATCAAGAAAAGAGCCGACTAATTCAAAGTAAAGGAGGGTCCAAATTTTTTTTAGAATTTTGGGAAAATGTTGCAGCTGCAACAGGTGGTAAGGCGAGGAATTACAATGTCGGATGCCATACTTTGTGGTAAGTTCTTTCATTAATTTGGAGGTGAATTGAGAACCTTGTTCAGTGACAATTTCCCTAGGCACAACAAACCGAGTAAATATCTCTTCATATATAAATTCTACCATAGATTTCTTTGTGGATTGAAACAAAGATTTATGTTCTACCCATTTGGTGACATAGTCCGTGCAAACCATAATATATTTACTTTTGCAGGACATGGGAGAGATTGGCCCTACAAAATCAAGAGCCCATTTCTCAAAAGGCTTAATCATGACCTGAGGCTGTAAGGGCATCTCGTCAGATGAGGTAGGTCTACCCATTATTTGGAAACTGTCACATCCTCTAACATAGTTGGCATCATCCTTGAAAATTATTGGCTAGTAATATCCTAAATGCAACACTTTGTATGATGTCCGTTTATTAGAAAAGTGACCGCCACATGGCCCATCATGGCATGCATGGAGGATTTCTGTCATCTCATCCTCCCGTATGCACTGTCTAATAATAAGATCTGGGCCAGTATGAAAAAGGTCATTGTAAACCCAAGAGTAGTTAGAACTCTGAACTATAACTCAATCTTTTTTGTGTGGAGATAAGTGGTTTGGTAACTTCCCAGTTGCTAAATAATTACCAATGTCTGCAAACCAAGGAGTTTGAACAAAAACATCAAATAGATTTTCATCAGGAAAAGTATCATCAACGGGTTTAGCAATGTCATCATGTTGAATACGAGAGAGGAAACATTCTACCAAATTCTCTCGACCAGGTTGATCAACGATGGTGATGTTAAATTATTGTAATAGAAGAATCCACCGGGTTACCATACCATTGGTAATTGTTTTGTTCCTTAAGAATCTAATGGTAGAGTGGTCTGTATGTACAAAAAATTCATATCTTGTAATGTAATGGAAAAATTTGTTGATAGCATAGACTACCGCCAAAAATTCCTCTTTAGTGAAAATGTAATTCAGTTGGCTAGGAGTCAAATTCTTGCTAACAAAGTAGATGGCATAAGATGCTTGGTATTCCTTTTGTCCTAGGACCCCTCCTATGGCCATGTCAGAAGCATCGATGGATATATGGAAAGGAAGGGATCAATCAAGACCCATAAGTATTGGTGCCACTGATAAATTAGCCTTTAAGACCTCAAAAGCACTTTGACAGGATTCAGTCCATTGGAATTCTACATCCTTCATAAGCAACTTAAACAGTGGTGCAGCTATTTTAGTAAAATTTTCAATAAAACGTCAGTAGTAGCCTGCATGACCAAGAAAGCTCCTTACCTCCTTTTGAGTTTTTGGAGAGGGAATATTAACAATTACTTCTATTTTGGAATTTTTTACCTTGATCCATTGTGAAGAGACATGATGCCCCAAGACTATACCTTATGTTAATAACATTTTACATTTTTCCTTGCTAAGGGATAGGTTTGTCTCTTGACATCGAATCAGGACCTTCTCAATATTATCAAGAGATTCCTGAAAGGTATTACCATAGGCCGTAAAATCATCCATCTACACTTCTATGCATTCACATATAAGATCAACAAAAAATCCTAAGACTGCTCGCTGAAAAGTGGCAGGTGCATTACATGGGCCAAATGGAAAAACTCTATAGGCATATGTCTCCTAGGGGCAAGTAAAATTAGTCTTATCCTGATCCTCAGGTTCTATCAAGATATGATTGTATCCACTATACCCGTCAATAAAATAAAATTATTGTTTGTCGGATAAGGTATCTAGCACTTGGTTGATAAAGGGCAAGGGAAAATAGTCTTTAACTGTAGCCTTATTTAGCTCTCAGAAGTCAACAAAAATGCACCATTTCCCCGTGAATTTATTTGGGACTACCACTAGAGGAGACACCCATTTACTATCTAAGATTGGGTAGATGAAACCAGCATTGAGAATTTTTTGTAACTCCTGTTTAACTATGTCCTTCAAAGCAGGTTTCATCCTCCTCTGGGGCTGCCTTATAGGGGATATACTCGCATCCATGTAAATATGGTGAATACAAGTATCAGGGTGTATACCCTTCATATCAGTGTAATCCCATGCAAATGCTCTAGTTTTACTTCTAAGGACCTTGAGCAACTGCTCTTGTTGGTTTTCACTTAACCCCACGTGTATGTGTAGAAATTTTCCAGGGCTGACCTCACAAGGTATGGTATAGGACCCTGTATGCTCTTCAATTGCAAAGATACATGGTGTATCCAGAAATGTTGAGAGGTCTAAATTTTATTGAAATTCATCTCCAAAAATTTGATCGAATTGAGCAAAATACTGAGGGAAATCTATACAATTTATTGAAGAAACAAATTGATTTAACACATTTTCAGTAGTCTGCTCCTGAAGTGCCTAGGAGTAGACACTAGGAAGGGAAAGGTATTCAAAATTTTCATCCCCAAAATAACAATATAACCACCACAAGTTTTCAGTTATTGGTTGTGCTGGGGGGTATAGAGCGAGTTTCTGCGTAGAAAACCCATTAGGAATGGTCATTTCCCCATCCCTACATCCTATAAAGGCGGTAGCAGTAGCTAGGCATGGTATTCCTAGGATAATAGGATTCCCTATATAAAAATCCTTTGATTCTACTACCATAAAATCAACGGGATATTACCATGACGCTGCCAATATAGTAATGTCGTCCAGAACTCCAACATGCTATACCGTGGTGTGACCTGCTAGTTCTAGGATTGTAGGAGTAGGTCGAATAAATTGTCCCAACTGTAAAGTTTCTAAAAATGTGGTGGTCATCATATTAATAGTAGAACCTATATCAATAAGCGTATTTCCTATGGAAATATTATTTACAATAAGAGTTACTACTAGGCTCCTTGGATTTGTATATTTTTGTAATTCTAGACTGGTCTGTCATACACTCAGACATCTCTCCTATAACATGAATTGTGGGGGGGGATTTTTGTTTCTTTCATGGTATTTTAATACAGAGTTCCTTTATTACCTTGCTGTAAATTGGTATATCCTTAATATCTTGTAATAGAGAAATTTTGACATAGAAATTTTTTTACTTCATTTAAAATATCATACTCAGGATGAATCACAGGTTTTTCTCTCGCTAGTCATTCTGGAAATGGAGGGGTTTTTCGTTCCTGAGTTGGTTATTGCTGAGTATGGGTATGCACTGGAATTTTTGAAATACACACATCCTTTAAAATAATGTCATTCATGACTTCATTAGGATCTTATTCTTCTTCATACTCCTCACAAATGACGACTGATGACTTGGGTTTGTCATTCACAACTCTTCTAGATCGTAATTGGATCTCATGCACAGGTGGAGTTGAAATAACATAGGATGGAAGAGTTTTCAAATCAATGCTGTTGAGAGATTGAGTTGACTTATTTTTTGGGTTAGGTATTGGTTGTGCGGGTAATAATGTAGGTCATGGGGGAATTGCATTTTGCAAATGATGAGGTTGTTGTGCAATAAGGGGAATTGGAGGCACAAACCCATACAAAAATTGTTGGATATTGGGTGGGTGCTGAGGATAAGGATGATTAGGTGTGGAGACAAGTGGTGTGAGGGGATATGATTGTCCCCTCCATTCATGTGGCCAATACTGATGCTAAGGAAAATGAGGAGAAGGAAGAGGGTACTGGGATGGCCAGTTCTACCAACTTGAAGTGTTCCATTGTTGAGGTTGTTGGTAGGGATGATAATAGGGTGGGGGGTGTGGTGAAATTTTTTGGTATGTTGGTTGGTCTCTAGGTTTCCAAGGCCTCCTATATGTTTCACCAACGTCCCCACTCTTATATATGGATTGTAACCTAGGTAACGATGGACAATTTTCTATTATATGATCCTCCGTGCAAATGTGACATACATAAATATTGTTCAATGGGAATTCCAATTGGGGATGCTTAGTCCTGCATCTTGGACAAAAAATGCTCATTGCTGCATGCTATTCCTCTTGCCTCTTCTTAGCTTGTAAAACATCTAGTTTAGAACCCATTTCTCCTAAGATATCAGTTTTAAAGTTTTCCAATAGGTTTCTGAATTCTATCCTTGTGACTCTGCCAGAACTAGAGGTATTTCCTTTTGTATTTCTATTGTAGGGTTCCCGAAGTTTTTTCCCAACTTTTCCCCTACTTCTAGAGTAATTTCTACACATCTCACTGATTTGTGCAAAGGTTTTGTGAGAGATATGGCTAGATTCCATGAGATTAAGGGTTTCTACCAGGTCTTCTGAGATCCCTTTAAGGAGGAGTGTCAGTACTGCATCTTCTTGAAGGTCATTATATTAGACTTGTGTAATACATAATTAAACATTTAGAGATAATATTATAAGCTCTCGTCTTCAAGCTGTTGTATCTTGAAAATGTCATTTCAAGAGTCTCTAGGTTTGCAATACTCTTGATATTTCTGCAGGAATGCGGTTTTCATATCTTCCCAAGTTCTGATACTATATTCTCCTAATCCCATGAACCATCTTAAAGCAGAATCCTTCAGTGTAGCAGGGAAAAGTGTTAGTTTTTGATCATCTTGTAGATAGTTGTAGCTTCTATAAAGAATTTCAAACTTGAATAGAAATGTGTCAGGGTCTTCATTACTTTTCCCATAGAAAGTAGGTAGTGAAGAAGGAGGGATGTTCTTCATATTTACATCATGTGTAGTGTCTAGGATAGGAAACCCAAAGGTAACCTCAGTTAGATTTTCTACTTCGTCTTCTTCCTCGTTATTTCTAACCTCATCAGATCTTCATTTTCTCCCCATCTCTCCATGTAGATTCGATTTTTAAAGAGAGTGTATCTAGGAGGCTCCTTTCTTGGGGATAATAAGGTGTCCCAACGTTCTTTTTCAGGGGAAATCTTCCTCCAATGAGAGAAGTTAACAACCGTGCTTTTATTAGGTTCTATAGGGGGGTAGGTTCTACTGTAGATGTCTCAATCTATGAAACAAATGTGTTTATTGAGCTACCAAAGAGAGCTTTTACCTGCGCAGGATCAATGAAATTGACTAAGTTTGGATCCCCTACTGGTGAGAAAACTGTATCGTTAGGTTTGGTACTAGTGGAGGGTTAATGGTTTCCAATGGCTAACCCTCTTGAACTTCTTTAGGGATGGGGTCCTTAGAAATTCATGCTAGGGTTTCTCTACTTTCTATGGCTCCTCCTATAAGATTTCATTTAGGTCTCCAAGAAGAATTACTTCCTACATGTGTATTCCGATACATTTTAGCTGAGTTAGTGGTTGGGGTGGCACGCCCCCCGTAAAGGTTAGTATGAATTTTGATAGAGTTTTGAGATCTAGTTCTAACATATCTACCTTTCGAATCTCTAGGTCTGTTCATGAAAAACTAAACTAAAGGAAAACCTACAACACTATTACTGCTGTTGGGTTTGGTGGCGTCTGTTACAACAGATGCACAGGTTCTTACCTCTCGTCTTACCACTCCCCCGCCACGAGCCTATTACTAAAATTCATAGGGCAATTCTACCTATTCTACCTTATAGAACAACTCCCCGACAATGACACCAAAATGTTGGTTGTTTTATTGTCTTAATGAATTTACTAAATATTTAATTATCAATCGGGGTTTGTAAACTTGGAGTTGACACACAATATATGCTAAGCTATAGGGGTACCTAGAATGTTGTAGAAATATTTTAATAAAGAAAAGATCGAAATATTTTTCAAAATGAAAAACCGAGTCAAACTTCAGAAATACAACTACTAAGTTAATTAGACTTGACCAAAACCAATAGATCAGAGTAGTATCAATCTATACTACTCTCTCTATGAACAATAACTGAAAAGATATAAACAATACTACTCTAAGAAACAAGACTTGATCAAAAGTGAACTATAGTTAAGCTGTACATACATTTAACAAACACTCAAAACTAAGCTGAATTATCTAGTTCCATTCCCCTTGAGGATTTTAAGGATACACATCAAATGTGACGTGAAATGGAGAAGGTGTATCAAAATGACTCTTATAATTAACAAGGAAACTGAATGGGAGCTGTAAATCTAATTTGACTTCTACAAAGAGATGCAAACTTAAAAGTGTCCAATTGCAAGTTATTGTAAACATTGTAATCTACTCTTTATTCATAAGTAAATGACACTTTAAGTATTTGAAATAGAATGCTAATTAAAAAATAATCTATTAACAAGGAACCAAGAACATGTATGCCTCATGACTATTCTGAAATCGAAAACATGCAAACAATTATGCTATCCTATGAAATATACTGATCAATACAAGTTTTGAGGAAATCAAAGCATATGGAAATGACTTGGAAAATGTAATCTAGAAGCAAGTATAAAACTTAATAAAGATATTTTATTTCTGAATCAAATCCTATTCTATAAACATCTTCATCAACTACAGAATAATTAGAACAAATCCTATGCTAGAAATGATGATCAAACCATAGAGAACTAATGTACTTTTTAGAAAATGCAATTAACAAATTTAATTGTAAAATCAATCTAAATAAGGACGAGGTAAATTAAACTAGGAGTGCAATTGACAGGTTCTAAGGCAGTAATCAATTAAGAAATCAGAGATAAAAGAAACATAATTCAAAAAGAAAACTCATGCAAAAAGAAATGAAAGATAAGAATCATTACAGAGCTTAATGGATACTTTATATGGTTTGAAATAAGGTCCTAATTTATATATGACTACTGGTTAACTATAGAAAATAATACAATTTGAAAACCTGAAAAAATGAACTTTAAACAAGCATAAAACAAACCAGGAAATATTAAAGTCCGAACGACAGTCTAGATAACAATATGGAACAACAGTTCGGATGGCGAAAAACAATGTAAATTACGAAATAAGTAACCTAAATGATCCTGAATCCAACTGGTTTGTGCATATGAGGCTATAGTGTAGAAAATACAGTAACTAAGCTATTTAGCAATTGAAATAATAGAAGAGCAACTATGCTAATTCTACATCTAAGTAGAGAAATTATTTCCTATTGTATAATAAAACAGACTAAAATATAAGTGAAGTTAATCTATAGATACTAAGAATTAACAGAGTTGAACTTAAATATGAGCTAAGCTTGAAACATTAAACTAATTAAGCTCTAGCTAATTGCAAATGTAAAACTAGAGAACAAACCGAAAGAAAGGCTGGAAGTAACTATGTGCGACCAGTCACTTTAAATTATGCAAATATAAACTACATTAATAGAAACACATAGATTATATTAATAATAGAAAATATACATTCAGGAGACAAAACAACATCAACTACATGAAAATCAAATTACATACATGGATTTAAAACAAAAACTAGTTATCTGTAGGAGGAAATAACGAAAAATATACACAAGGAAGACCTCTGGTTGTTGAGGGGCCCTTCTTAGTAATCAGGGGCTGCATCTAAGTCAATCAATCACTCACACAAGATGAAAACTTACATCCACAGCTGAAATAGAATTTTATTAAACTTGGAACAAAGTTTCACAGAGTTTCTATGCCGATGACTAGCTAGCTTCTGACTCTCATCCATAGACGTATTTTTATAGTTTTACAAGAGAGGAGCAGGTCGACCCTTTTAATGGTCGACCGATATAATAATAGGAAGTATTAACTGCCAAGGAAATCTTTACATAATAGTTTACGACATCACACATGATGTCTTCCTAATTACTTGGGCATCGGTTCTCCTCACGTGAGCAACTGATGCATTGATCTCCTTTGTCGTGGGAAGAGAGTGTGGTGTCGAGATGAGCGATCTGGATCCCGAATCTTGTAGAATGAGGGCTCTCGCATCAAGAGGAATGCGTGGCCAATAGAACCATGAGACTGTTCTTGCTTTTAATGCCCCAGAATATTCCAACCAACAAAGCTGCAGGTATGAATGTAGGGATGTATCACAGTCTGAATGAAAATGTGCATATTTGGCATGGATGCATGTCTAAGTGGAGGTCCGTTTGAAAACCATAGCCTACAAAACAAATTCTATATGCCAAGAACATCTAAAAATGTTACATGATTGTTAATAAAACCATAAAACAATGAAAATTAACCAAGACTCATGTGATATCCAAACATATTCATACCTGAGTTTAATTGATAGTCTGTACAGAAGGAAGTATGCCAAAAATGCCAAAAGTAATGCTGAGAGATAAATTTATCAGTAAAAATTAATGACAAAATTGAGCATCAACACTAATTTTAAAGATTCATCTTCCTTGCTCAATTTACAACCAGTGACCATAGGAGTACTAATAGGTTTGGAGTCTTCCATTTTGAACTTTTTCAACATCTCTTTGATATACTTAGTTTGAGACTAAGTGAAGATCCCTTTTTATGATTGAGATAATTATAAACCTATAAATAATGTTAGTTCTCCCAACAATGACATTTCAAATTCCTTGTTCATTTCTGAAGCAAATTTTACACTCATAATTTGTAGATCACTTCCAAATATAATATTGTCTATGTAGACAACGACAATGACCATATTTTTGTTTTCAAACTTTATGTATAGATTACTATCAATGGCCCCTATTACATATCCTTGCTACTTTAAATATTTGTCAATTCTTGAGAACCATGCTCTTGGAGCTTGTTTGAGACCATAGAGTGCCTTTTTTAGTTTGCACACATAATCTCTATTTTCTAATAGAAGAAAAGCTTCAGGATGTTCAATGTAGAGTTCATCTTCAAGTTCTCCATTTAGGAACGTAGATTTTACATGCATTTGGTATACTTTGAAATTTTTGTAGCATGCAAATGCTAAGAATATTCTAATGGCTTCAAGTCTTGCCACAGGTGCAAAAATTTATTCAAAGTCAACAGCTTCTACTTGAGAATATCCCTTGCATACTAGTTCGACCTTGTTTCTTATTACTTGACCAACCTCATCGAACTTGTTCTTGAAAACCCATTGGGTCGCAATAACCTGTATGGATTTAGGTATTGGAACAAGTTCCAAAGTTTGGTTTTTCTCTATTTGATCCAACTCATCATTCATAGCATTGATCCAATAATCATATTTTCTAGATTTTGCAAATGTCTTTGTCTCAACTAATGAGAGTAATGCTTGTTCTTCAAATATTAGTTGTCTTCTTGTTTGGATTCCTGCATCCTTGTCACCTATGATTAAGGCTTCAGGATGATTAGTTTGGATTCTTATAGATGGATCTATTGTATCAGATCTAGGAGAGTCTTCATATTCCTTTTCTTCTTTTTCTAAAGTATCATGCTTTTGAGAACCTTCAGCTGTCTCTTCATCATCAGTTTCTTCATCATCTACACTTTCTTGGATTTGTATTCTTCTTGGATTAGTGTCATCAACAGTTACATTTGCACTTTCTATGATCTCGTGTAACCTTATATTGTAACATCTGTATGACCATTTGCTGGATATCCAAGAAATATGCCCTCATTTTTTCTAGAGTCAAACTTCCCTAGATTATCATCCTCTCTTTTTATTTATCATTTACTTCCAAAAACTTTGAAATACTTAATTGAATATGGTCTTCCAAACCATAGCAAATAAGGAGTTTTTTCACTATTACTCTGATATATCCTGTGTTTTGTACATAGATAGTTGTATGTACTTCTTCTCTCCAATATCCATCAGGAAGTTTTGCTTCACTAAGAATAGTTCTAGTTGCTTCTTAGACATCCTAATTTTCCTCTCAACAACTCCATTTTGTTGAGGTGTTTTTGGGGCTGAAAATTCCCTCTTATTCCATGAGTTTCACAAGACTCATTGAATTCATTTGAGGTGAAATCACCACCATTATCTGATTTTAAAAATTTAAACTTGATATTTTTTTCATTTTCAACAAGTGCTTTGAAGGATTTGAACTTCATAAAGGCTTTTGATTTTTCTTTAAGAAATGCCACCCAATTCATCCTTGTATAATCATCGATTAATAACATGAATCAATGTTCACATTGAAATCTTTTATCCTTATAGGTACAAAAATATCAATGTGAATTATTTCTAATGGTTGAGAGGTTGTATGATCTTTGACCTTGAAGCTTGTTTTTGTTTTCCTCCCATGAAGACAATGTCTACAAACATGGTTTGGTGGTTTTATGATATTTGGAAATTTCCTTACAACTCCCTTCTTCCTGACTTTTATAAGATTTTCTAATCTCAAGTGCCCCATCCTTCTATGCCATATAAAACTTTTATCAATTTGACTCATATATCATTGTTGATTTTTTAGAATATACACATTGCTTGTAGTTCTCATAGTAGTCCCAACAAGTTTTCTGAAATATTTTCTTTTGATTTCACAGTTCTTGGGATCAAATATACATGTGTCCTTGATCACATGTTTGGATCACACTTAAGAGATTAGGTTTTAATTTATTTACAATCAAAATATTTTTAGCTTTCATTTTCTCTAAGAGACATTGTACCCTTCCCAATTATTTTAGAGGATACATTATCCCCAAAAGTGACTTTTACTTTTTTATTTATTTTTAGGCTTATAAACTTGTTTGGATCTCCTGTCATGTGTTTTGAGCATCCACTGTCCACATGCCATATATTTTGTTTTTTTGGTGCACATAGAGCTATTTAACATTCCACATCTTCCTTCTTCTTCCAAACCTTCCTCTCCTCATTTCCTTCAGATTTTGTAGTGTCATTCTCCATAGGAATCACTAGTTTACAATTTCTAGCTATGTGTCATTAGTTACCACATCTGTAACATTCTATATTATAAATCCGTAGAGTAGAAAAAGAGTTATAGTTTCTTCCTTTTGGATTGCTTCTAGTAACATTATTATTATAGGAAAGATATTGTGATGTAATGCATTTCCCAATAGGAATCATTAGTTTACAATTTCTAGCTATATGTCCTTGGTTACCACACTTGTAACATTCTATGTCATACCTCAGTAAGTGTGTAAAAGAATTCTGATTTCTTCCTCGAGAAAAAATAGAATTATCATTCTTGTAGAGAGATTTATGATTATGTTTTTGGTATGCTTTACATTCCATTGCTTTATGTCCAAAATTGTTACAGGCATAACAATTACCCAAAAAGAGTTGTTGATGTCTACTTGACACATTATTTGTGTTGCTTTCAATTTCAGAAGGAGAATTTTTTTGACTATATTCCTTTACAACTGGTCTCATAAGTGTATTGGCATAAATTCTTTTATTTCCTTCTTTATTTATGAAAGAACATTGTTTCAGCTTCTTTCCTTTTTCATAACCTAGTATAGTTTTATCATTGGATGATCTTCGACAACTTACAATGTCATCTAGAGTTTTTGAGTTGCTCTTAAACTTTGATTGAAAGGATTCTTCATCATCCTTCCTTCTAAGAAAGATGATTTCAGCTTTGAAATTTTCTAATTCTTGCTCTCTTTTCTTGATCTATCATTCTAGATTGTTTTCAACTTTTTTGGCTTCTCGAAGCTGATTTTTAAGTCAGTAATAATTCTTTCCGCATCATTGTTTTTCTCCTCAAATTATGTCGAATTATGCATACTTCCCTAATTCTTCAAGAGCACTTATAAGTTATACTTCAATATCTACCACACCTTCTACTTCTTCATATATTTTCTTCTCTATTCCCATTAATAGTACTTATGCTTCTTCATCTTCACTAGACTCATTTGAGCAACTATCATCCATGAAATAAAAGTTTTTCTATTTTTTTTTAAATTTCTTCTTGTATATGGTTTTACTCTTTTGATCTTTCTTATGACTTTAAGACTATTCATCATCACTATCCTCTTGTTTTGTGTAAGGACACTTTGAGGCATATCGACCAATATTTCCGTAGTTAAAACATTTCATGGGTAATTTTCCTTTGTAATTTCTAGTACCTCTCTCAAGTTTTTTGATAAAAATAGATTCTTCATCATCTGAGTTCTCTAAGTGGCTCTTGGATAAGGATTCATACTTCTTTGGCATTTCTGAGGCTTTAAATGCTGTCTCTTTTCTCAATGGTCCATCTTGTCTTGTTCTCATCTCATAGGCAGTAAAGACCCCATGTAGTTCATCTACTGTCATAAGTTCAATATCATATCATTCTTCTAAAGTAGACACCTTTGATTCATACCTCATTGGTAGGGTTTTTTGTACCTTTTCAACAACTTCTTTCTCCTTTATTTCGCCTCCCATGCTTCTAATAACATTGACAATTTAATATACTTTAGAAGATATTCTGCAATGTTTCCCTCTTCTTTCATTTTTAGACTTTCAAAGTTCCCTTTGCATGTTTGAAGTTTGGATTGTTTTACTTTAGGATCTCCTTCATAAATAGTTTTAAATTAATCCCAATCATGTTTGGTTGTCTTAAATTGCATAACCTTAACAAACACTGAATTTTTTAATCCATTTAATATTGCATTCAAAGCTTTTGCATTTGATTCATATTGATATAGTTCATCTCTATCTGTAGGTAGGTTGTCTGGTACTTTATACCCTTTTCCAACAGAACTCCAAACCTTGCATCCAAGAGACATTATATGGAATCACATTCTTACACTCTAGAATGCATAGTTTTCTCCTATAAATAATGGAGATATGTTGGTAGCTAACCCTTCTTGATGATCCATAGTGGTTTTTAATAGGATCTACCTTCCAGTGATTTAAACTGCAGTGAAGGATCCTGCTCTAATACCAATTGTTGGAATATCAAGAAATACTGAGAGCAGGGAGGGGGGGGGGAGTGAATCAATATTGATCTACCTTATTTATTTTTTACCACTTAAAGATAAAATCAACAATAGAAACATAACACAAAATATTATCGTGGAATCCCAATTGGGAAAACCACCAGCACTTTGTTGGAATATCGGATAATACAAAGAGGGGGGTGTGAATCAGTATTGATAACTTTTAACAATTTAAACCACTTTTAATTTATTCATTAACACACATGATCAACAAAAACACACAAAACAAAAATTTATCGTGGAAGCCCAATTGGGTAAACCACCAATACCTCATATTACTGCAAAATTATATTTAGAAATTGTTGAAATATTGTAACTTCGAAGAATATTCTATATTGTGGTCCCTGATGGTCCTACCGGGAGAACCACTTCTTTAATTTGTACCTAGATGCTCCTAATTAGAAGAACTAATAAGAGTCATGAGGTTGTCCCCTCTAATTGTAAAGGTGGGTCATTAGCACCCCAGTGTGGTTACTTGAGCCTACATGTGTAACTCGAGCCTACATTTCGGATGAGTTAATTGAAGTGAACGGATGAATATAAATAGAGGTGTAGCTCTCCTCATTTGAGCACACACTCTCACTTGTGTAGCGCATTAGTGGAGAAGAGAAGTAGCTGGAGAAGGAGGAGGATCAGGCTTTGATCTCCTTGCTGGTTTTATCTTTTATCTTTTCAGGGCATCTATATTGAGGAAGCTTTTGCTGGGTTTTTTCCTTTAGGGTTTTCCCAGGATAAATAATTTTTTTCCTTTTGTATGGTTGTGCTTTTCTATCTTTCAGTGATCATGTTTATATGCTTTTGTTATGAAATACTGATGTCTTAGCTAAACATATGAAAAGTTAACATGGAATCAGAGCCACCCTGAAAAGAAGACATTGTGCAGCTACAGAATCTAGGGATTCTTACTTTTTGGTTCTCTCTCCACAATCTATCAGCAAAAGAAGGCTACTCTGACTCTCCATTGAAGGGCGCATCTTTCTGTCGAAGCGGAATTCGATTCCGACCATTTTCAGTTTTTCGTGTGGGAAATTAGGGCTTCTTGCAGAAGAAGAATTTTTGAGTGAGCCCAACATAGGATTTATCTCCTCATCAAAATCAAAGTTTAGAGACCTGGATCAATATTTTTGGTTGGGTGAAACTTCGGCAAAGTCAAACCCTAGTTTGACCCGGAGCTAGAAAAACCCTAAATACTAAAACTGCCACGTTTTGGTATATTCACTATATCCAAATATTGGAGATGGATCAAGAGCTGAAAATTTCAGAGACCGAATATAAAATCCTGATGAATACTATATCCAAAATTCAGCCTCGGATTTGTTATATTCTAGGAGATATGATCCCTCCAAGTTAGGGTTCCATCCTCTTCCAGAATTCATCCCTAAACAGGACACCTAGGGAAAATTGCTATAGATTGGGATACATAGGTCAAAAGAAAATTCCTGAAGATTTTCCAGAAAGAGAACAGACTTTAATTTCTGTGGTCCAAATTTCAGAACCTAAAGATGAACTAGTGACACGTGGCATGTCGTACAACTTCACTGTTCTGAACAGTCCTGTAACAGGTCACCTTGGACAAATGATCATAAATCCAAATTGGTGAAACCAACTCTGATGAAACCTATAGTGTTGGATCAGGGACATGTGAGGTTACTTTAGTGCTAAATTTCAGACACATAGGAGCAGTAATTTCGGATATATCACAGAAACATTGACAGATATTTCTGCAGAAGAAATTGGAAAACTAGGGCTACCTGTTCCAGGAGCTTCCCTCCACTGTTTTTAGAAAAGGACTACATTGGACAGATCCATTTGAAGAGATATATATTTATATCCAATCATATCTAAAAGATTCCAAGTTTTTAAAATTAGGGTTTCTCTGACAAACCCTAGATCATCTAGCTCCGGAAGTAGGACGAACACCTCAAATCGGTAAGATCTAATCTTTTGCTATTTGCATTTGAGGTTCTCATTTCAAAGTGATCTATCACATCAGCTTTATGCTAAGCTTGGTGAAGTTGAAAAATTCCAAGCATGAAAGTATTTGATCTCTCTGAAGAAAATTAATTGGACGCCTACATGAGTAGAGAGGTTCCAGTTCTAGAGGGAGATGAGCCTCAAAGCCTTACACAAGAAGAACTTGATCAAGGCCAAGAAGATAACTGTTGATTCAATCACGGATCAATTTGTACCACAAGTGTCTTCCCTAAAGACACCGAAGATGTTTGATTTCTTGATCGAGCTATTTGAAGATACGAACATAATTCAGAAGATGGATTTGAGAAAACAGTTGAAGAATGTGAAGATCCAGAATACATAACATCTTGAAGCAGTAGAAGAAGAAGCAGAGAATGCAGAAGTGGTGATAGCCACCTTGAATGGATTCCCATGATCATGGGATTCATTCATGTGAGGAATGTGTGCCAGAATAAAGTGATTACTTTCAGTTGAATTTGGGAAGAAGAAGAAGCTCATCTCATAAGAAGAGAAGAAGAAAGATGGGAGCAAATTGAAGATCAAGCTATCACCATTCAAAGAAGATCCCTCAAGAGGAATATGAAGAACTCAATTCTTGATGAACCTCTTATCGATCTTATCATTTGGATAAGAAATGATGATAAAGTATAATGATTAAGACGGAGTCTACCCACGAAACAAATAAAAGATAAGTATTCAATTTTCATTTCATGATATTGTTTTACATTTGATTATATTCAGTTGATGTGTTATGCATGATAGATTGTTTGCATCAATGAATATATACTACTAATATGCATGTGATGCGTAAGTAGCGCATGGTGCTATACAACTCTCCATTTCTACTTATCAAACCTCTTTGCTGACATATTGGATTAGTCTAAAAAGTTTCTATGAGATATGGATGAATGTTGTATTGGTTAAATAGTTGCATGATGCATAACAATTTGTCATTATGCATATGATTTATGAAATAATTCTAACCCTACAACTGGTACATTTGAATTGTAGGAAAGGTCCTGTACAACCTCCTAAAAGAAAAGAAGGATGAGACTTGTTCCAAAGAACAAGTGATGGCAATTCAATAAACATGAATTTGAATCTCCCAAGGTCAGAGACACCATGACGGAAGAAAGAGCTTCAAATAGCGGTACATCCACCTAGAAGGATGAAGACTACCATGGGTATGAGAGATAACTCAAGATGAAGAAAAGAATGCTATGAATGAAGATATGATCAAAGAATAACAGTTGATCATGGGGAATGATGTATATGATATGATTTCGAGACATAAAGGAAAGTATGTAGTATCCTCCATATGGATATACAAGAACAAGTGTACACAACAAGGTTCATGATTTTCCTCAGAAAGAATAGACTATGACATGACATACTCTATTGACCAGTATATATCAAGCATAGAACCACTTGTAAAGAATGAAGAAGGAAGATAATACTCCACTTCAGGGGGAGTGACTACAGAAGATATCTGAGTTCGACACAGTACGCCATGATGGATCGAGACTTTTGGGTTCCAACCTTCAAAGTTGAATGCAGAAGACTAGGATACGTTGATGATCTGACAAGATGAACTAATGGAAGATGTTATGATAAAAGAATACTAGAATGATGTTTGGGATATAGTACTCAAACTAGAAAGCAAGAATGTGGTATCTTACAAATGGATTTGAAATATAAAATATGTCGTTGATAGAAGTAAGGAAAGACTCATGGTTAGAGGTTTCTATAAGAAAGAGGGGATTAATTTTGAAGAGACACTTACTCCAGGAAGCAAGGTACACTTCCTTCAGAACTATGATGGTATTTGCTTCCATGATAAAGTAAAGACAATACTTCCTTAATGGTATGATTGGGGAAGAGTTTTACATCGAAAGGATTTGAAGTTGAAGACATATGGACTCATATATGTAAGTTGAAGAAGGCCCTCTATGGCATGAATCAAGCTCCCAGAGCTTGGTATGGAAGGATAGACAATTTCCTGTTAATTATGGGCTTTACCAAGAGTAAAGCTGATCCTAACCTTTATCTCAAGGTTGTAGAATATGAACCTGTCATCCTGTTATTATAGGTGGATGACTTATTCTTGACAGGGAAGGAGAAACAGATCATGGAAAGCAAGAAGAAACTAGCAGAAGAATTTGAGATGAAAGACCTTGGGTTAATGCACTATTTCCTAGGTCTGGAAATATGAAAAAGTTCAGAAGAAATATTTCTCAACCAAGGAAAGTATGTGGTAGAGATATTGAAGAGATTAAATATGTTGGAATGCAAATCCATGGCCACACCCATGGAATCCAACCTGAAATTGTTAGCTGATGACTCATGAGAGTTAGTGGATGTGACTCATTACAGACAGATCATTGGGACATTTGTTTTGCTGTGAACACCTTAAGTCAATATCTTGTTCAACCAAGACGGGTTCACCTAGTAATCGAAAAACATGTGATGAGATATCTGAAAGGGACTATAGAATTTGTTCTATACTATGATGGTAGCCATGAGTATAGATTGTTAGGTAGATGATTTTGTTTGGGGTCTGCTATGAGTTCATGGTTTAGTAGGAAATAGTCCAGTGTTTCTTGTAGCACGGCTGAAGAAAAATACATAGCAGATTGCTCTACTAAGTTGTGAAGTCATATGGCTTCGGAAGCTGATATTAGGTCTCTTTGACCTGAAGATGGATGCTACAATGATTCTATGTGATAACAAGATTTGTGATGACAGAGAACCCTGTGTTCCTGTTAACACCCAAAAATGGTTAACTACCTCATCTACCCCACTACATGGCTCATTTGTCCATTTTCCTACCATATTTCCCCATAAAACCATCTAAAAAGCCTCCAAAAGGCCAAAAAACCCCCTTTTCCTCCAAAAATGTCCAAAATTCCTCTAAAATAGCAAAATCCCCAAAAGGGAAGAAAAAAATATAAAATAA
>LPNX010149959.1:4336-37529 GCA_001517045.1 Pseudotsuga menziesii
TCGAAGTGGAAAAAATGACAAAAAATAAAATAAAATTGGAGTTGGTCCATTTGATAAGAGATGAGCATGATGGCCACTACCTATTGAATTTATAATTTAAAGCATTGTCTTTGTAGTGGTTAATGTAAGTTTTCTAATCATCATTAATTGTATTTATAATTATAGGGTATCTTTCAATCTCCCGATAATGAAGGTTTCTAACTCAAGAGTTTAGGATCTATACGTAAAGATGATTTATTTTTCATCTCCTCTTTGAAAGAATGATGCTTTCAGTATTAACCAATTTCAAATAAATTTGTATAAAAAATTTATTATTTGTCTCGGGCCTACAGTTGATTAATTGTCTCTATGGTTCATATAGGTTTGTTTAGTTGGTGTTTTATGGATTTTTTTCAATCCTCCATGAATTCACGGAGGATTGAAAAAAATCGGGCAGCATTTCGGCTTGCTCGGGACACATTTCAAAATTAAACCGGTAGCATAAATGCTACCGGTTGACATAATTTATATATATATATATAACAAATTAACAAAAAAATTCAATTTAGCTACAAATTTTCAAAAATCCGGCAGCATTTTTGCTTGCCGGTACACATTTTAAACATGAAAATTATAAAAACATTCATTTACCAAATTTTAAAACAAATTTTATAAATTTATAAAACAATTATTTACCAATTTTATAAATAAAACATACATTTACCAATTTTATAAATTGAAAAACAATTATTTAAACTGTTACCTCTTGGCTCTGACGCCATCGTGACGAGGTTGGGTTGCTTTAGGGTGCTTGGGTTGCTTCAGGGTTCCAATCCTTACGCCGCTCGTCGTTCCTCGGTCGAGCTTGCACAGTGGATTTTTGAAAAAAGATGGTCGCGGCCCCTTCGGCCTCTTTTTATAATTTTTTCGACAGAGGGACCTCAGTCGAGGTATGTACCTTGACCGAGGTATATACCTCGATAGAGGGACCTCGGTCGAGGTATGTACCTTGACCGAGGTATTTCTTAACCCTCGGCTGAGGTTTTAATACCTCGACCGAGGGTTAGGAAATACCTCGGTTGAGGGCTTAACAAAACCTCAGTCAAGGGCTTGATAAAACCTCAGTCGAGATATTAAAACCTCGATGGAGGGCTTGTTAAACCCTCGACCGAGGTGCATTTTTCTATTTTTGTCGAAATGCGCTTGCCAAAAAGTGTTACCCAGGTCCGCGGATTCACCCATATGCAACTGGATTCCCTTGTTGAGTAAGGACTCCCCCAATAGCATAGTCAGAGGCATCTATCTCGATCTCAAATGGTTGTTGCAAGTCTAGAAATGTGAGTATCGAGGCACAACAGAGGTGATGTTTCAATTATGTAAACACCTTCTGTTGAGTTTCCAACCAAAATAATTTTTCTTTTTCTCCTCCCTTGGTGACTTGACTCAAGGGCCAAGTGATATGAGATAATTCCAACATGAATCTGCAGTAGAAATTAGTAAGGCCCAGAAATATGCAAAGCTCTGTTAGAGTAGTTGGGGCTGGCCAATCCTAAATGACTTGGATCTTGGTTGGATCCACATGTACCCCACACTCATCAATAATGTATCCCATATACTGAACCTGGGTCATGCCAAAAGTGCACTTGTCCAAATTGGCACACAACTTATGTTGTCGCAGTGTTTGGAGGACATGTTGGATGTGGTGGAGCTACTCTTCCCAAGTCTGGCCGAATATCAGAATGTCATCCAAGTACACTACTACAAATGAGTTGGTGAATGGATGCAAGATGTCATCCATCAGTCTCATGAAGGTTGCAGGAGCATTCATCAGCCTGAAAGGCATGACCAACCATTCGAAAAGGCCCTCCTTGGATTTGAAGGTAGTCTTCCACACATCGGTCGATTCGATCGGTACCTGGTGATACCCAGACTTTAAGTCGATCTTGCTAAAATATTTCACCCCTTTAAGTTGGTCTAGGAGGTCATCAATCCGTGGGATCGGGTACCTATTCCGGACAGTGATCTTGTTCAGTGCCCGGTAGTCAATACAGAGTCTACAAGTCCCATCCTTATTTTGTACCAACATGATCGAGCTCCCATAGGGCGATGAACTTGGTCAGATGTGACCCTTTTGCAGAAGCTCCTGAATTTGCCTCTTGATTTCATCATTTTCTAGAACAGAGCGTTGATAGATCGGTCAATTGGGAAGCGGCACACCTGGGGTCAGATCGATGGGGTGCTTGACCTGACAGTGGAGAGGCACCTCGGTGGGTGAGGTGAATATGACTCGGTACTCCTCCACGACCTTGTCCATTTGTTGTTGTCATGCAGAGGGGCCCTATCAGGAGGTCATGGCCATGATATTCTTCTTTCCCTGAGGGCGGATCATCAAGAAAACAAACTTCCCAGTTTTGGAAATGAGCTTACTGCATTGTTTTGTAGTAACCAAAGAGATAGAGGCAGGAGGTGGTACCTCTAGTATCCTGTACAAATTATTTCCCAATGTAATCATAATAGCGTGAGGCTAGGATTCATACACAGCATGTCGCTTCCATAAGTATGGTTGACCTAATAATACATCACAAACATCAAGAGGAGCAATATCACATAATACCTCATCGGTGAAGGGTTCGATATTGTAGTGGAGGTGGCACTGCTGGATGAGGCATAGATCTCGTCCTTGGTGAATCCACCCATTGGTGTACGACTGTGGGTGTGCTGTGGTTGGAAAACCAAACCGCTTCACGACCTCTGCTGAAATTAGGTTATTTTGGCTCCCACTGTCGACAATGAACTGTAGGGGGGAAACCTTTACCCACATCTCAGAGTGGAAAAGATGCTCCTCCTCCTCTGAATCTTCTAGTTCTTCCTTTTAGATCTTTGTGGTGGAAACGATGGCATTGGGATCTGCATCGATAATCTTCTTCCCTCTATCATTTCCCTTCTTGGGTTCTGATTCAGTGTCAGAGTATAAATCCGATCCAGAAACCTTTATCTCGACCACCAGTGACTACTTGGCCCGACACTCACTTGTGTTGTGAGTGTTGCTCTTATGGAACTTGCACCACTTTCCCGCTTCCTTCTTCAGCTTTGCAGTGTTGAACTTTGCTTGTGGCTTTGGCAAGTTTTATTGAGTCACCATGATTCGTCGGACCTCAACTTGAGTGCATTAAAATTTTATTTAAAGATTGCGTTAATCAGTTTGCTGAATTCATCACATAGCTTGCATAGTTAATTAAATGCTGAAATCTGATATAACAGCAAACTAAACAGGAAAGGAAACAACAAAACCGAACAGAAATGAGAAACACTAAAACAGAGACCCACAACACAGAAATTGATAACGGAGTTCACTCCCTTCACTGGGCTACATCTCCAGGTCCCTCTCCAATGAGTACCGATCCAATTAATCTCTTTAGAATCGTACAAAAATGGTTCTGGAATCAACTTCAGCAACTGTGAACAAAATGTTGTACAAAGTCTTTAAGACCTCTCTTTTGGAAATTACAATTAGCCTTCAAAAGGCAAAGAAAGCTAAATTATAACAGAGAATGTCGACTTCAAAAGAAACAACATCGGTTCGCTTCACAGCAACTCCCCAAGCTTCTCATAGCAGAAAAGCGAAGCTCTGTGCTCCAATGCAATTTGAATCTCCTTACAGAAAGTGCCCTCTCCAATGTGGCTAGAAACGCGTTTATATAAGCATTCAGTCCAAGGGTAAGTAACGGTTCGACAACTGTTATCATCACAGCTGTTATATTCTTTATTATTGTTACAACCATATGCTAACTGAACCATGCAATCCTGCCAAGTCACGGCCCAAGCGTTATGTTACCACGACGTTTTAGATCCCCGAAATGTTGCAACCAACTCCACACTCATACGATACCTTACAACACGTTGCAACGACCTGCAACTAGACTATGCCACGTAACGTAACCGTTTGCTGTCACCATCAACTTCGCAGCATATAAATGTCGTAGCATATAAGGACTTCACCATATTCCCGATCCGCTTTCGCAGCATACAAAAGTCGCGGCATATAAGGACTTCCACGAACCATTCGATTCTCACTTGACGATGCACAACTGCGCAGCCCATATATAACTGCACAACATGCGATAAGCTGCGCGGCATGTGCATATAATGGCTAGCATATGAGTTAAAACAATAGATTAACTACTATTGTACAATATTGGATCAATGTAATTTTGAAGATGAATAATCCACCGGATCATTCCTCCCCATTAGGGAGCTTTTGGAACACCAAAAGCTTGAATCATTTTGTAAGTAAGTGAGGATATAGCTTCCTCACCTTTACAATCTCCATACATCCTTTCCATCTTTCCTTGGTGATCTACAACCAAACTTGCTTTTCAACTTCAAAAGGATGATGGTTTTCATGTCTGGCTTTGCAAATTGCCTGGCTCGTCTCCTGCAGTTCTTGCACTATCTGCTACACTGCTTTCCTTGCATCATGATGTCCAACTCTAACATCTTTTGTGCCGACATAAAAGTCCACATGTGACCTCAACAAATAACAAAACAAGCCTCAAAAGGAGATTTAATGCACTGCATGTGCTGCAACTGTTCATCCCAATCCTTAGGATGTTCATCACAATAAGTCTGGAGAAATGGACTGACTGTTCTACTGACTACCCATGTTTGCCCAATTGTGTTCCTTTCAAAATTAGTGTCCCTAAGACTCCATAAAACTAACCAAAATTGCCCAAATATTTGGAAGTGTCGAACATGTACAATAGTCATAGGAATCCCAACATGAACCCCAATATACTGAAAGCACAAACTAATTGCTAGTCTCTCATCAAAGTCCCTTACAACATTTTTACAAGGACGAGATGAAGTATGAATAGGTGTGTACAATCCCAACCCTTTATCAATAGTATTGCACATCACACAATTCCTTACATAATCATAAACACTCTTTTGAATAATCATCAGATTCATGCCGAAATTTGGGAAAGGCATGCTTTGCTGCAACTGCACTTCATGTTGCTCTATCTTTACCTCGGATCCCAATTGCTGTGATCTTAATGTCATCACCTGAATCAGATCCCAAGTCTTGAATTAGGGCTGCAGTAGCTGCTTGATTATCATTATCTTTGTTTTTATTTCCTCCATACTTCTTTGGCCTTAACTCCCGATGAAGTTTCCAACACTTAGAGACATCATGTCCCTTCTGACAATGCGAACATGTGGGTTTTTCACCCTCTTTCACGGTGGTAGCTGTTTTATTTTCCCTATCTTTGCTTTTATATTTTTTGTCAAATTTAGATGACTTATTCATAAGAGAATCATTATCATGCTTACCCCTGGCTTCTAAATGTGTAGCTTGAACACATACATCATCCAAATTACTGGGGTTAAACATCAACAAAGTATGCTTCAAATAAGAATGCATGCCACCAATGTACTTAAGAAGAGTTTCCTGCGTATCCAATGCAACATTCAATGAAATAGCCTTCTTTCTAAATTCATGAGTATATTCTTGAATACTTTGTCCTTTAGCTTGTCTAAAAGTTTTCCAGCTCATAGTTAATTGCTGAATATGGCCTAAAGGATAAAATTCCTTCCTTAATACTTCAATGAATTCATTCCAAACTGAAATAATTTTACCATTCTTTCGAAGATCTTGCTGAATCTTGCTCTCCCACCAAGTAAGAGCCATACCAATCATTCTCAAAGTGGCCAATTGAATCCGGGAAGTGTCATCATTAATGCCCTGCACCCTACAATATAATTCAAGCTGCTTGATCCAATTGTCTAATTTTTCAGCATCTAAATCTCCATTATAAATTGGCAATTCAAAATTCACATCCAATTTGAAATAAGGCATATTAGGATTTGCATTATTCAAATGAGAAGTATGAGAAGAAGAGAAAGTTTGATTAGTTTTAGGAGGATCACCATCACCTCCTACTCCTTTACCCTTTTCTTCCTTCTTCACTCCTGCATCTCTGGATGAAGATCCTTCTTCTTTCTTCTTCCTTTCTGCTCGCTCATTGAGTAGAATTTCCATCATGGCTTTCATGCTAATAAAAGCCTCCAAAAACTCAGTCTCTGACATAACAAGTTTTTCTCGTTCTGTATGTCCTTCTTCTTCCCCTCGTGGAGAAGACATGGTTCTTGAGAATGTTCTCCTTGAGCCAATCTCATGATCTCCTTCGATTAATTCTCCTTCACCATGCTTTAACCTAGACCTGGTAAGCATTCACAAACTTGCACAAGCAGTTAACTTGCTCTGATACCATAACATGATCCGTCGAACCTCAACTTGAGTGCATTAAAAGTTTATTTAAAGAATGCGTTAATCAGTTTGCTCAATTCATCACATAGCTTGCACAATTAATTAAATGCTGAAATCTGATATAACAGCAAACTAAACAGGAAAGGAAACAACAAAACCAAACAGAAATGAGAAACACTGAAACAAAGAGCCACAACACAGAAATTGATAACGGAGTTCACCCCCTTCACTGGGCTATGTCTCCGGGTCCCTCTCCAATGGGTACCGATCCAATTAATCTCTTTAGAATGGTACAAAAATGGTTCTGGAATCAACTTCAGCAACTACGAACAGAATGATGTACAAATTCTTTAAGACCTCTCTTCTGGAAATTACAATTAGCCTTCAAAAAGCAAAGAAAGCTAAATTATAACAAAGAATGTCGACTTCAAAAGAAATAGCATCGGCGCGCTTCACAACAACTCCACAAACTTCTCATAGCAGAAAAGTGAAGCTCTATGATACAACGCAATCTGAATCTCCTTACAGAAAGCACCCTCTTCAATGTGGCCAGAAACGCGTTTATATAAGCATTCAGTCCCAGGGTAAGTAACGGTTCGACAACTGTTATCATCACGGCTGTTATATTATTTATTATCGTTTCAACCATATGCTAACTGAACCATGCAATCCCGCCAAGTCACGGCCCAAGTGTTATGTTACCACGAAGTTTCAGATCTCCGAAACGTTGCAACCAACTCCACGCTCATACGCTACCTTACAACACGTTGCAACGACCTGCAAATGGACTATGCCACATAACGTAACCGTTTGATGTCACCATCAACTTCGCAGCATATAAATGTCGCGGAATATAAGGACTTCACCATATGCCCTATCTGTCGTCCCAGCATACAAAATTCGCGGCATATAAGGACTTCCACGAACCATTCGATGCTCACTTGACGATGCACAACAGCGCGACCCCTACATAACTGCACGGCGTGCGATAAGCTGCGTGGCATGTGCATATAATGGCTAGCATATGAGTTAAAACCATAGATTAACTACTATTGTACCATATTGGATTAGTGTAATTTTGAAGATGAATAATCCACCGGATCATTCCTCCCCATTGGGGAGCTTTTGGACCACCAAAATCCTGAATCATTTTGCAAGTAAGTGAGGATATAGCTTCCTCACCTTTCCAATCTCCATATATCCTTTCCATCTTTCCTTGGTGATCTGCAACCAAACTTGCTTTTCAACTTCAAAAGGATGATGGTTTTCATGTCTGGCTTTGCAAATTGCCTGGCTCGTCTCCTGCACTGCTTTCCTTGCATCATGATGTCCAACTCTAACATCTTTTGTGCCGAAAGAAAAGTCCACATGTGACCTCAACAGATAACAAAACAAGTCTCAAAAGGAGATTTAATACACTGCATGTGCTGCAACTGTTCTTCCCAATCCTTAGGATGTTCATCACAATAAGTCTAGAGAAATGGACTGACTGTTCTACTGACTACCCATGTTTTCCCAATTGTGCTCCTTTCAAAATTAGTGTCCCTAAGACTCCATAAAACTGACCAAAATTACCCCAATATTCGGAAGTGCCGAACATGTACAATAGTCATAGGAAGCCCAACAAGAACCCCAATATACTGAAAGCACAAACTAATTGGTAGTCTCTCATCAAAGTCCCTTACAACATTTTTACAAGGACGAGATGAAGTATGAATAGGTGTGTACAATCCCAACCCTTTATCAACAGTATTGCACATCACACAATTCCTTACATAATCATAAACAGTCTTTTGAATAATCAGCAGATTCATGCCGAAATTTGGGAAAGGCATGCTTTGCTACAATTGCACTTCATGTTGCTCTATCTTTACCTCAAATCCCAATTGCTGTGATCTTAATGTCATCACCTGAATCAGATCCCAAGTCTTGAATTAGGGCTGCAGTAGCTTCTTGATTATCCTTATCTTTGTTTTTATTTCTTGCATACTTCTTTGGCCTTAACTCCGGATGAAGTTTCCAACACTTAGAGACATCATGTCCCTTCTGACAATGCGAACATGTGGGTTTTTCACCCTCTTTAACGGTGGTAGTTGTTTTATTTTCCCTATCTTTGCTTTTATATTTGTTGTCAAATTTACATGAATTCTTCATAACAGAATCATTATCATGCTTACCCCTAGCTTCTAAATGTGTAGCTTGAACACATACATCATCCAAATTACTGGGGTTAAACATCAACAAAGTATGCTTCAAATAAGAATGCATGCCACCAATGTACTTAAGAAGAGTTTCCTTTGTATCCAATGCAACATTCAATGCAATAGCCCTCTTTCTAAATTCATGAGTATATTCTTGAATGCTTTGTCCTTTAGCTTGTCTAAAAGTTTACCAGCTCATAGTTAATTGCTGAATATGGCCTAAAGTATAAAATTGCTTCCTTAATACTTCAATGAATTCATTCCAAACTGAAATAATTTTACCATTCTTTCGAAGATCTTGCAGAATCTTTCTCTCCCACGGAATAAGAGCCATAACACTCATTCTCAAAGTGGCCAATTGAATCTGGGAAGGGTCATCATTAATGCCCTGCACCCTGCAATATACTTCAATCTGCTTGATCCAATTGTCTAATTTTTCAGCATCTAAATCTCCATTATAAATTGGCAATTCAAATTTCACATCCAATTTGAAATAAGGCATATTAGGATTTGCATTATTCGAATTAGAAGTATGAGAAGAAGAGAAAGTTTTATTAATTTCAGGAGGATCACCATCACCTCCTACTCCTTTACCCTTTTCTTCCTTCTTCACTTCTGCATCTATGGATGAAGATCCTTCTTCTTTCTTCTTCCTTTCTGCTCGCTCATCGAGTAGAATTTCCATCATGGGTTTCATGCTCATAAAAGCCTCCAAAAACTCAATCTCTGACATAACAGGTGTTTCCCGTTCTGTATGTCCTTCTTCTTCCCCTCGTGGAGAAGACATGGTTCTTGATAATGTTCTCCTTGAGCCAATCTCAATATCTCCTTCGATTAATTTTCCTTCACCACGCTTTAAACTGGACCTGGTAAGCATTCACAAACTTGCACAAGCAGTTAACCTGCTCTGATACCATAACATAATCCGTCGGACCTCAACTTGAGTGCATTAAAAGTTTATTTAAAGAATTCATTAATCGGTTTGCTGAATTCATCAAATAGCTTGCACAGTTAATTAAATGCTGAAATATGATATAACAGCAAACTAAACAGGAAAGGAAACAACAAAACCGAACAGAAATGAGAAACACTGAAACAGAGAGCCACAACATAAAAATTGATAACGTAGTTCACCCCCTTCACTGGGCTACCTCTCCGGGTCCCTCTCCAATGGGTACCGATCCATTTAATATCTTTAGAATGGTACAAAAATGGTTCTGGAATCAACTTCAGCAACTACGAACAGAATGATGTACAAAGTCTTTAAGACCTCTCTTCTAGAAATTACAATTAGCCTTAAAAAGGCAAAGAAAGCTAAATTATAAAAGAGAATGTCGACTTCAAAAGAAACAGCATCGGCACGCTTCACAGCAACTCCCCAAGCTTCTCATAGCAGAAAAGCGAAGCTCTGTGCTCCAACGCAATCTGAATCTCCTTACAGAAAGCGCCCTCTCCAATGTGGCCAGAAACGTGTTTATATAAGCATTCAGTCCCAGGGTAAGTAATGGTTCGACAACTGTTATCATCATAGCTCTTATATTCTTTATTATCATTACAACCATATGCTAACTGAACCATGCAATCCCGCCAAGTCACGACCCAAGCGTTATGTTACCACGACGTTTCAGATCCCCGAAATGTTGCAACCAACTCCATGCTCATACGCTACCTTACAACACGTTGCAACGACCTGCAACTGGACTATGCCACGTAACGTAACCGTTTGATGTCACCATCAACTTCATAGCATATAAATGTCGTGGCATATAAAGACTTCGCCATATGCCCGATCCTTTGTCGCAGCATACAAAAGTCACGGCATATAAGGACTTCCATGAACCATTCGATGCTCACTTAACGGTGCACAACTACGCGGCCCCTACATAACTGCGCGGCATGCGATACGTTGCACAGCATGTGCATATAATGGATAGCATATTAGTTAAAGCCATAGATTAACTACTATTGTACCATATTGGATCAATGTAATTTTGAAGATGAATAATCCACCGGATCATTCCTCCCCATTAGGGAGCTTTTGGACCACCAAAATCCTGAATCATTCTGCAAGTAAGTGAGGATATAGCTTCCTCACCTTTCCAATATCCATATATCCTTTCCATGTTTCCTTGGTGATCTACAACCAAACTTGCTTTTCAACTTCAAAAGGATGATGGTTTTAATGTCTGGCTTTGCAAATTGCATGGCTCGTCTCGTGCAGTTCTTGCACTATCTGCTGCACTGCTTTCCTTGCATCATGATGTCCAACTCTAACATCTTTTGTGTCAAAATAAAAGTCCACATGTGACCTCAACAGATAACAAAACAAGCCTCAAAAGGAGATTTAATGCACTGCATGTGCTACAACTGTTCATCCCAATCCTTAGGATGTTCATCACAATAAGTCTGGAGAAATGGACTGACTGTTCTACTGACTACCCATGTTTGCCAAATTGTGCTCCTTTCAAAATTAGTGTCCCTAAGACTCCATAAAACTGACCAAAATTTCCCCAATATTCGGAAGTGCTGAACATGTACAATAGTCATAGGAAGCCCAACATGAACCCCAAGATACTGAAAGCACAAACTAATTGGTTGTCTCTCATCAAAGTCCCTTACAACATTTTTACAAGGACGAGATGAAGTATGAATAGGTGTGTACAATCCCAACCCTTTATCAACAGTATTGCACATCACATAATTCCTTACATAATCATAAACATTCTTTTGAACAATCATCAGATTCATGCCGAAATTTGGGAAAGGCATGCTTTCCTGCAAATGCACTTCATGTTGCTCTATCTTTACCTCGGATCCCAATTGCTGTGATCTTAATGTCATCACCTGAATCAGATCCCAAGTCTTGAATTAGGGCTGCAGTAGCTCCTTGATTATCCTTATCTTTGTTTTTATTTCCTCCATACTTCTTTGGCCTTAACTCCAAATGAAGTTTCCAACACTTAGAGACATCATGTCCCTTCTGACAATGCGAACATGTGGGTTTTTCACCCTCTTTCACGGTGGTAGCTGTTTTATTTTCCCTATCTTTGCTTTTATCTTTGTTGTCAAATTTAGATGAATTCTTCATAAGAGAATCATTATCATGCTTACCCCTGGCTTCTAAATGTGTAGCTTGAACACATACATCATCCAAATTACTGGGGTTAAAAATCAACAAAGTATGCCTCAAATAAGAATGCATGCCACCAATGTACTTAAGAAGAGTTTCCTACGTATCCAATGCGACATTCAATGCAATAGCCCTCTTTCTAAATTCATGAGTATATTCTTGAATGCTTTGTTCTTTAGCTTGTCTAAAAGTTTGCCAGCTCATAGTTAATTGTTGAATATGGCCTAAAGGATAAAATTGCTTCCTTAATACTTCAATGAATTCAATCCAAACTGAAATAATTTTACCATTCTTTCGAAGATCTTGCTAAATATTTCTCTCCCACCAAGTAAGAGCCATACCACTCATTCTCAAAGTGGCCATTTGAATCCGGGAAGGGTCATGATTAATGCCCTGCACCCTGCAATATACTTCAATCTGCTTGATCCAATTGTCTAATTTTTCAGCATCTAAATCTCCATTATAAATTGGCAATTTAAATTTCACATCCAATTTGAAATAAGGCATATTAGGATTTGCATTATTCGAATGAGAAGTATGAGAATAAGAGAAAGTTTGATTAGTTTCAGGAGGATCACCATCACCTCCTACTCCTTTACCCTTTTCTTCCTTCTTCACTTCTGCATCTCTGGATGAAGATCCTTCTTCTTTCTTCTTCCTTTCCGCTCACTCATCGAGTAGAATTTCCATCATGGCTTTCATGCTCATAAAAGTCTCCAAAAACTCAATCTCTGACATAACAGGTTTTTCCCGTTCTGTATGTCCTTCTTCTTCCCCTCGTGGAGAAGACATGGTTCTTGAGAATGTTCTCCTTCAGCCAATCTCAGGATCTCCTTCGATTAATTCTCCTTCACCACGCTTTAACCTGGACCTGGTAAGCATTCACAAAATTGCACAAGCAGTTAACCTGCTCTGATACCATAACATGATCCATCGGACCTCAACTTGAGTGCATTAAAAGTTTATTTAAAGAATGCGTTAATCAGTTTGTTGAATTCATCACATAGCTTGCACAGTTAATTAAATGTTCAAATCTGATATAACAGCAAACTAAACAGGAAAGGAAACAACAAAACCGAACAGAAATGAGAAACACTGAAACAGATAGCCACAATACAAAAATTGATAACGGAGTTCACCCCCTTCACTGGGCTACGTCTCTGGGTCCCTCTCTAATGGGTACCAATCCAATTAATCTCTTTAGAATGGTACAAAAATGGTTCTGGAATCAACTTCAGCAATTGTGAACAAAATGATGTACAAAGTCTTTAAGACCTCTCTTCTGGAAATTACAATTAGCCTTCAAAAGGCAAAGAAAGCTAAATTATAACAGAGAATGTCGACTTCAAAACAAACAGCATCGGCACGCTTCATAGCAACTCCCCAAGCTTCTCATAGCAGAAAATCGAAGCTCTGTGCTCCAACGCAATCTGAATCTCCTTACAAAAAGTGCCCTCTCCAATGTGTCCAGAAACACATTTATATAAGCATTCAGTCCCAGGGTAAGTAACGGTTCGATAGCTGTTATCATCACAGTTGTTATATTCTTTATTATCTCTACAACCATATGCTAACTGAACCATGCAATCTTTCCAAGTCACGGCCCAAGCGTTATGTTACCACGACGTTTCAAATCCCCGAAACGTTGCAAGCTACTCCACGCTCATACGCTACCTTACAACACGTTGCAACGACCTGCAACTGGACTATGCCACGTAACGTAACCATTTGATGTCACCATCAACTTCACAACATATAAATGTCGCGGCATATAAGGGCTTCTCCATATGCCCGATCCGTCGTCGCAGCATATAAGGACTTCCACAAACCATTCGATGCTCACTTGACGATGCACAACTGCGCGGCCCCTACATAACTGCGTAGCATGCGATAAGCTGCGCGGCATGTGCATATAATGGCTAGCATATGAGTTAAAACCATAGATTAACTACTATTGTACCATATTGGATCAGTGTAATTTTGAAGATGAATAATCCACTGGATTATTCCTCCCCATTGGGGAGCTTTTGGACCACCAAAAGCCTGAATCATTCTGCAAGTAAGTGAGGATATAGCTTCCTCACCTTTCCAATCTCCATATATCCTTTCCATCTTTCCTTGGTGATCTACAACCAAACTTGCTTTTCAACTTCAAAAGGATGATGGTTTTCATGTCTGTCTTTGCAAATTGCCTCACTCGTCTCCTGCAGTTCTTGCACTATTTGCCGCACTGCTTTCCTTGCATCATGATGTCCAACTCTAACATCTTTTGTGCCGAAATAAAATTCCACATGTGACCTCAACAGATAACAAAACGAGCCTCAAAAGGAGATTTAATGCACTGCATGTGCTGCAACTGTTCATCCCAATCCTTAGGATGTTCATCACAATAAGTCTGGAGAAATGGACTGACTGTTCTACTGACTACCCATGTTTGCCCAATTGTGCTCCTTTCAAAATTAGTGTCCCTAAGACACCATAAAACTGACCAAAATTGCCCCAATATTCGGAAGTGCCGAACATGTACAATAGTCATAGGAAGCCCAACATGAACCCCAATATACTGAAAGCACAAACTAATTGGTAGTCTCTCATCAAAGTCCCTTACAACATTTTTACAAGGACGAGATGAAGTATGAATAGGTGTGTACAATCCCAACCCTTTATCAACAGTATTGCACATCACACAATTCCTTACATAATCATAAACTCTCTTTTGAATAATCATCAGATTCATGCCGAAATTTGGGAAAGGCATGCTTTGCTGCAACTGCACTTCATGTTGCTCTATCTTTACCTCGGATCCCAATTGCTATGATCTTAATGTCATCACCTGAATCAGATCCCAAGTCTTGAATTAGGGCTGCAGTAGCTCCTTGATTATCCTCATCTTTGTTTTTATTTCCTCCATACTTCTTTGGCCTTAACTCCGGATGAAGTTTCCAACACTTAGAGACATCATGTCCCTTCTGACAATGCGAACATGTGGGTTTTTCACCCTCTTTCACGGTGGTAGTTGTTTTATTTTCCCTGTCTTTGCTTTTATCTTTGTTGTCAAATTTAGATGACTTCTTCATAAGAGAATCATTATCATGCTTACCCCTGGCTTCTAAATGTGTAGCTTGAACACATACATCATCCAAATTACTGGGGTTAAACATCAACAAAGTATGCTTCAAATAAGAATGCATGCCACCAATGTACTTAAGAAGAGTTTCCTGTGTATCCAATGCAACATTCAATGCAATAGCCCTCTTTCTAAATTCATGAGTATATTCTTGAATGCTTTGTCCTTTAGCTTGTCTAAAATTTTTCCAGCTCATAGTTAATTGCTGAATATGGCCTAAAGGATAAAATTTCTTCCTTAATACTTCAATGAATTCATTCCAAACTGAAATAATTTTACCATTCTTTCGAAGATCTTGCTAGATCTTTCTCTCCCACCAAGTAAGAGCCATACCACTCATTCTCAAAGTGGCCAATTGAATCCGGGAAGGGTCATCATTAATGCCCTGCACCCTGCAATATACTTCAAGCTGCTTGATCCAATTGTCTAATTTTTCAACATCTAAATCTCCATTATAAATTGGCAATTCAAATTTCATATCCAATTTGAAATAAGGCATATTAGGATTTTCATTATTCGAATGAGAAGTATGAGAAGAAGAGAAAGTTTGATTAGTTTCAGGAGGATCACCATCACCTCCTACTCCTTTACCCTTTTCTTCCTTCTTCACTTCTACATCTCTGGATGAAGATCCTTCTTCTTTCTTCTTCCTTTCTGCTCGCTCATCGAGTAGAATTTCCATCATGGCTTTCATGCTCATAAAAGCCTCCAAAAACTCAATCTCTGACATAACAGGTTTTTCCCGTTCTGTATGTCCTTCTTCTTCCCCTGGTGGAGAAGACATGGTTCTTGAGAATGTTCTCCTTCAGCCAATCTCAGGATCTCCTTCGATTAATTCTCCTTCACCACGCTTTAACCTAGACCTGGTAAGCATTCACAAACTTGCACAAGCAGTTAACCTGATCTGATACCATAACATGATCTGTCGGACCTCAACTTGAGTGCATTAAAAGTTTATTTAAAGAATGCGTTAATCAGTTTGCTAAATTCATCACATAGCTTGCACAGTTAATTAAATGCTGAAATCTTATATAACAGCAAACTAAACAGGAAAGGAAACAACAAAGCCGAACAGAAATGAGAAACACTAAAACATAGAGCCACAACACAGAAATTGATAACGGATTTCACCCCCTTCACTGGGCTACGTCTCCGGGTCCCTCTCCAATGGGTACCGATCCAATTAATCTCTTTAGAATGGTACAGAAATGGTTCTAGAATCAACTTCAGCAACTGTGAACAGAATGCTGTACAAAGTCTTTAAGACCTCTCTTCTGGAAATTACAATTAGCCTTCAAAAGGCAAAGAAAGCTAAATTATAATAGAGAATGTCGACTTGAAAAGAAACAGCATCGGCACGCTTTACAGCAACTCCCCAAGCTTCTCGTAGTAGAAAAGCAAAGCTCTGTGCTTGAATGCAATCTGAATCTCCTTACAGAAAGCGCCCTCTCCAATGTGGCCAGAAACGCGTTAATATAAGCATTCAGTCCCAGGGTAAGTAACGATTCGACAGCTGTTATCATCACATCTATTATATTATTTATTATCGTTACAACCATATGCTAACTAAACCATGCAATCCCGCCAAGTCACGACCCAAGCGTTATGTTACCACGACGTTTCAGATCCTCGAAACGTTGCAACCAACTCCACGCTCATACACTACCTTACAACATGTTGCAATGACCTGCAACTGGACTATGCCACGTAACGTAACCGTTTGATGTCACCATCAACTTCGCAGATATAAATGCCGCGGCATATAAGGACTTCGCCATATGCTCGATCCACTATTGCAGCATACAAAAGTCACGTCATATAAGGACTTCCACGAACCATTCGATGCTCAATTGACGGTGCACAACTGCATGGCCCCTACATAACTGCACGGCATGTGATAAGCTGCACGGCATGCGATAAGCTATGTGGCATGCGATAAGCTGCACGGCATGTTCATATAATGGCTATGATATGAGTTAAAACCATAGATTAGCTACTATTGTACCATATTGGATCAGTGTAATTTTGAAGATGAATAATCCACCAGATCACACCATGCGTTGGCTATGTCCTTGGTTCTGCAATTTTGGGGCACCTTTCCCTTGCTTCTGATTCGCAGATCCAAAGTCTCGCTTTTTTTCTTTGAATTTTTGCTTAATTTTGGCAGCATACCAATATGCCGTACCAAGCGAGGAGATTTCGAGGAAATCCATTTCCTCCTAAATGTATTTATGCAGACAGTTGTGGTACTTCAACACCAAATGTTTCTTTGAATCTTTGATACCCAACTTGGTGTGCAGGGTATGGAATAGATTCGTTAGCTCATGCACATCTTGATCTCTTTGTTGTCGCATCGTAGTCCATTGTATGTACTTGTCCTCATAGCTCCCCACCGGATAATATTGACCCTTTATGGCATCTCAGAAAGAATTCCAAGTGGGTATGACTGAGAACAGAGAGGGTTCCGCCTCATCCTTTCTCTCATAGTAGGTTTCCCACCAATCCTTGACATGGGATGCGGCTTTGAGTAAAGAAAAAGTAATATTTCCTCAGTAAAAAAAGTCATGAACCGATAAATATCCTTCTAATAGATTCAACCATCTATCTACAATGTCTGCATCTATTCAAGCATAAAATATGGGAATGTCGAAGTTTACTTGTACCTTAAAAGGGTTGCGCCTCCAAAGTGGCTGCTAGATGCATATGCACCACCAGTGGGAAGTCATTGAAGTTATCCATCATCATGTTCCTTTGTTTTTCAAGGGCCTCCTTGAGAAACATTTTGATAGGATCTTCTACGCCCTCGTCTTTCTTTTCGTCCCCAATGGGTGTCCGTCGGGATTTGCAAGGCTAATCTTGCAAAGCTTCAACCAGATCAAGCCCTAACTCTTTATACCCCGCCCTCGTTGGGGACATGCAAAGAAGGATCGAGAAAGAGCAGGTTTATCTCATATCATTGATCCAGATTTATGGAGGAACGCAACAGAATACACAAATAACCATAGAAACAAATATGCAGCAGAAATAACACTTCATTTCATTAATCAATAACTAAAACTCATTTACATACAGAATGGAAATAAACTAGCTAGAGTGTTGGTAGCCTATCTCTGAGAAGAGATGTGGCGGCTACATGCTGCTGAACTCTCTGTTACAATGAGGCTCGAATGCCTATGTATTATTGAGAAACAATGGAAACCCTACACATCCAAAAACCTAACCCTAGGAGGTGAAATGCCAGAATGTGGGCCCCATTGGGTAACTTGGTACATCAATTTGTCAGGGTCATAACTTTAGCATACTACCTCTGCTTGGCGTGCATGATACATCGTTAGAAAGATCTATTTAAGGAATAAATCCATAAATAACAAATATTGAATCTAGAACAAACTCATATATTCCCAGCCATTCGATCCCAAAAAAAATGTCGTTTAGGGCCTCAAAACGGCTCCAGAAGTTTAGGACCCGAAAACTGCCAAAAATAGTAAATTGTGCTACAATTAAGGAAACTGGAAAACTGAAAGAAACAATGGTGGGGGTCCAAGTGGAATAGGTGGGTGGCCACCAATATCATCCTGGATCAAAGCTGTACTAAGTCCCCTCAAGCAGGAAAGCTCAATCAATATCCGTACTAAGTCCCTGTCACCACCACTTGCATCCACTTTGGATGAAATTGTTGAGGCTATTTCATTGTCAAGCAACATACTATATCATATTACATCATATAGAGAAAGAAAAAGACAAGAGTACGCTGATGGGATAGACTACAATGCAATCAAAAAGTTGAAAATAACCAAAGAGAATGTATTTTCATTGTTTAGGGACACTCGAACCGGGGAAATCCCAAATGCAAACAAGCCTCGTATCTCTATTGAGTGGTGCACAGATAAGCCATTTGTTGATAACTGGATGGACATATGGTATATGGTTTTTGATACGCCACCACAGAACAACGGGGAAATCCCCCTGTATTTCCTTCGGAAGATGTATGCATAGTTCGTGTTGGGTAAACACGTAAACTATTTTGATATATTGTAGTTTCAGGGGATCTATGGGGGGATGTCCCAAAATTGACCCAATTCCAGGCTTCGAGACCTTTATCACCCTATCCTTTCACCTCACAGGCGGTTTCCTGGGCCAGATGTCCCACATGTACATCATGTTATTCCACATACACGTGATGTGTATTTGAGTTTGGCATGGGAAGCTATTCGTCATAGCACTATGGTTTAGAATATCGATGAGGAAGGGACATCTATCCCTGGTGTGGTACATACACCAGGTTGTCATGGTGTAGGACCATCTTATAGTGCAGTACCACCCACTAGTTCAGGACCTTCTACTAGTGCAACACATACCTAGCCTAATTTTGAGCCTCACGAGTGCACATCGTGTGGTCGTCCATTCTATGGTATTTCCTCAGATGTTGCCTTCAATGGGTTTTTGAGTGATGTATGTAGATGGTTAATTGTAATAAATTCTTGATTTATTTTCCTCCTTATACACATAAGTATAGTTTGAGATAATATATTGATTTTGTGAACTTGCAGTTGATGCTTTATGCTGGCAGCAACGCCCTAGAGTCTAATGTTCCACACTCTACAGGGGGGCATGACATTCCATCCACTGATCCCTTCATTGGTGGAGAGATTCATATACCACCCATTTTCGTATCTCACACTGAGGTAAACATAAAATTTCAATTTTTTAATACTTGTTAATTTGTTAATTTCCACATGTTGTAAATGTTAGTTCACTAATGCTATCTACAGTCTAATGTTTACAATTATTAAACTTGCAGATGCCAGATCCTTCATGGGGGAAAGCAGTGATGGAGGTGCCATCCATGGTCATATCGACCAAGGAAACATCTGGGCTCCAGGTAAACAATTAAAAATGTCATTTTTTAAATACATGTATGTTCGTTGAATCATGCATGTCTAACTACATGAACATTTGCTGACTATAGGAACCTACCGAAACATCTAAACCATTGTCTAGATTTGTATCTCCTCCTAGGACATACATGAACAAGGGTCATGTGTATATGAGGCGGCCTACTCCTAGCAAGACTCCAGCTATCCACGACCATGGAGCTATTGATACCATGGTAATGTATATCCTTCGATGATATTTGTTGGTTAACTTGAAATCCAGTGCATAAAATGTTTTTGTTAATTTTTTATTTGCATGTTTACTGCATCAGGAGCCAGAGTTTATTATTGAAAACCTCGTAGGGATGGTTGATGGAACAATCAGTGCTGCATCTGCAATGGAAACAAGTCACACAGAGGTACAACTATTTCAACATGATTGTTACATACTTTATTATTGTTGTCTAATTTTTATTCATGCATGTCTAACTATTTCAACATTTGGTGATTGTAGCCACCAACAACAGGAGTTATTGATGCAACATTCAATGTGGAATCTGCAATAACAACACGCCACATAGAGGTAAAAATATTTGAATATGATTTGGACATAGTATTTTATTGTTGTCTATTGTTTATTCATGCACATGTCTAACTATTTCAACATTTGGTGATTGTAGCCACCACCACTACCACTAGTTCATGCCCCCTCTGGTTCAACCATAGATGCGACCATCCTTTATGTTAAACCAATAGCTCCATCTACTACACAAGGAACACAATCCCCTTGTCACAGTCTCTTGTTGAGGTGAGATGTCCATTAATGACCAAGCGTTTCATGCAATGTCCATGAACATGTTTATAATTGTTGAGTTAATTTAGATATGGTCTTTTATTGAGGTAATGTATTAGTACATAGTTAGTTGAATTTAACAATTGATATTTAATTTGCAGGATCCAAAGATGCACACTGGTCCTAGAGTTGTGCATAGAGGATCAACGTTGGGAAAGAACAAGAGGAAGCTTGAGTTTTGATGTCACTTATGGGATATATGTACATTTTGATACATGTACATGTGGCTTGGATAGTTTTGGATACATGCACTTTTGGAGACATGTACATTGACATTTCACTTACATGTACACGTGGCTTGGATATTTTTGGATACATGTACATGTGGCTTGTATAGTTTTGGATACATGTACTTTTGGATACTTTTGGATATATATATGTACTTTTGGATACATAGACTATTGGAGACATGTACATTGACATTTCACTTATAAATGAATGATACATTTCACTTTGTATTTGTTCTTTGGTTTCCACATGTTCTTGTGTCAATCTATTGTGTTGACCTTTGTGGATTATCTATTACTTATGAATGCACTATGTCAAAAGAACACATTTTTATGTTTAAAGGTTTCAATGAACTCACTACATGCACACTAATTGGATATCTAATTAGAAATTGTGATTTTGGATGATCATTACAAGTAAAGTCAAATTTCTTGCTCATGTAATTTAATAAAACTAAGTGCAATACAATGTATTTCAAGGTTTCAATGAACTCGCTACATGCACACCAATTGGATATATCTAATTAAAAATTGTGAGTTTGGATGATTAAATTACAAGTTAATTCAATGTTCAAGTGTAATTTAATAAAACTATGTGCAATACATGCTTCACATTTCATTAACGACCAATAACACTATTCAAAAAACCTCATGCACCCAATGAATAATCACTCAGCATTAAAGGAACTACAATAGAATCCAAAGACCAAGAACCAACTTCATGAATCAACATGATTTGAAGCATAAGTCCACCAGATTTGAAAAAGTTGAGTTGGACATTACATTGATTCTGAACTGAGTTATGACAATAAGATAAGATTAAGGTTAGGATTAGTGTTTCCTTGGTAGGGTTATGGTTATGGTCCATGCATGTTAAATAGTAAACCCTAGTTAGGGTTACAATTTTCCAAGTTTGGCCCTCGTTGGCATGAAATGCATTGTACAAGTCTGGCCCTCATTGGCGTGAAATGCATTGTCCCCTACTGAGAAAAACCCTAGTTTCAAAAACCACCATATACGGAGGTCATTGGGAAATGGACAGGTGGGAGAGAGACCCCGTAGCTAAAATCCCACATCATGAATCCAACGGAATCGATGGTCTGTCAATCGGAGGCCCAAGTATCAATCTATGGTGAGCTACAGGTCACCTCCAGATACCGTTTAGGGACACTTGGTGGACTTATGCCCAGTGCACAAAAAACGTCACGTAGCCGCAATTTTGAATTCCGTCAACTATTGCTAGCGTGTTTGGGTAGGGTAAATATGGAAATGCCATCCGCAAACCCACCCTGCATGGTTTTCCAAGTTTGGCCCTCATTGGCATGAAATGCATTGTCCCCTACCGAGAGAAACCCTAGTTTCAGAAACCACCGTATACAGAGGTCACTGGGAAATGGACAGGCAGGAGAGAGGCCCCATAGCTAAAATCCCATGTCATGAATCTAACAAAATCGATGATCCATATATAGGAGGCCCAAGCATCAATCTATGACAAGTTGCAGGTCACCTCCAAATACCATTTAGGGACACTTGGTGGACTTGTGCCCAGTGCACAAAAAACGTCATGGAGCTGGAATTTTGAATTCCATCAACTCTTGATAGCATTTTTTGGGTAGGGAAAATATGGAAATGCTAACTGCAACCTTGATTTTCTTGGTTTTCCAAGTTTGGCCCTCATTGGCGTGAAATGCATTGTCTTGTATTGAGAGAAACCCTAGTTTCAAAAACCACCATATAGAGAGGTCACCGAGATGGACAGGAGGGAGAGAGGCCCCATAGCTAAAATCCTGCATCACAAATTCAACATAATCGATAGTCCTCCAATCAGAGTCCTAAGAATAAATCTATGGCGAGTTGCAGGTCACCTCCAGATACCATTCAGGGACACTTGGTGGACTTGTTCCCAGTTCGCAAACAATATCACAGAGCCACAATTTTGAATTTCGTCAACTCCTCCTAGCATGTTTGGGCATGGGAAATATGGAAACGCCAACCACAGCCCCACCATCCGTGGTTTTCCAATTTTGGCCCTCGTTGGTGTGAAATGAATTGTCCCCTACTGAGCAAAACCCTAGTTTTAGAAACCACTGTATATGGAGGTCACTGGGAAATGGACAGGCGGGAGAGGAGCCCTCCTAGATAAAATCCCACGTCACAAATCCAATGGAATTGACGGTTCATCAATCGGAGGCTCGAGCATCGATCTATGGTGAGTTGCAGGTCACCTCCAGATACCATTCAGGGACACTTGGTGGACTTGTGCCCGATGCGCAAAAAACATCATGGAGCCGTAATTTTGAATTCCTTCAACTCCTACTAGCATGTTTGGGCATGGGAAATATGGAAACACCAACCACAGCCCCACCATCCATGGTTTTCAAAGTTTTTCCCTCCTTGGCGTGAAATGCATTGTCCCCTCCTGAGCAAAACCCTGGTTTCAGAAACCACCGTATATGGAGGTCACTGGGGAATGGAAAGGCAGGAGAGGGATCCCCTAGCTAAAATCCCACATCAAGAATCCAACAAAATTGATGGTTCATTGATCGGAGGCCCAAGAATCTATCTATGGTGAGTTGCATGTCACCTATAGATATCATTCAGGGATACTTGGTGGACTTGTGCCCAGTGCACAAAAAATGTCACAAAGCTGCAATTTTGAATTTCGTAAACTCCTTATAGCATGTTTGGGCATGGGAAATATGAAAACGCAAACCGCATCCCCACTGTCCATGGTTTTCCAAGTTTGGCCCTCATTGGCATGAAATGCATTGTCCCCTACTGATCAAAACCCTAGTTTTAGAAACCACCATATACAGAGGTCACCAAGAAATGGATAGGTGGGATAGGGGCTCCCCTAGATAAAATCCCACGTCATGAATCCAACAGAATAGATCATTCATCAACCAGAGGCCCGAGCATCAATCTATGGCGTGTTGTAGGTCACCTCCAAATACCGTTCAGGGACACTTGGTGGACTTGTGCATGGTGCGCAAAAAACGTCACGAAGCTGCAATTTTCAATTTCGTCAACTAGTGGGTTTTGGCAGGGTAAATATGGCAATGCCAACCGTAACCCCATCATCTGTGGTTTTCCAAGTTTGGCCCTTGTTGGCATGAAATTTTTGGTGTCTAATGTAAATGTAAAATTAAGTTATGTGGTCTGACATGTTAGTGAAGCCCCACTTGTAAAGTTAGATTCATGTATAAATAAGAGTCATGTTCTTCATTTGTAAGACACTTCAGGTCTTGTATTTTTCCTCTTCGAGTTATACATGAAGCAGAATGAAATTCGTATTTTAGGGTTTCATTTTACTTGTTTTCTAAACATAATTCTTCTAAGAAATATTGCTAGGTTTTCTTCCCCATGAGGGTTTCCCGAAATTAAATGTTGTGTCTCTTGTGCATTGTTATTCTTAACTAGATCCTACATGTTAAATTATTTATGTAAATGTTTTATGGTTAAATTTATGCATTGAACTAATGGTTTTAATAAAAAAATTGACATGATATAAGAGGTGAGTTGTCTAGAAGGAAATTATACAAGCCTTAAAACAGAAAGTGATCATTGCGGTATCTTTTTTCCATCATCCTAGTTTTATATATCATCTGAAAACATTGGTAGTATGACCTACTTGAAAAATTAGGGTTTTAGTCCTATAAGAGAGCCTACAAAGAACTTTAACAGGTATGACCTAAAGAGGTACTTATATGTATTCTAATGTTATGTTTAACATGTGAATGAGGTCTTGACATGTTCATATGATTGATATTGTCATGATAATATGATTAATATTGACATGATCATGTTACTGATATGTACATGATCATTCATAATCTTAGGGTTTATTGATCATATGTGAAATTTTGCATGTTCATTAACTTGACATACAAGAGAACTTTTGGCATATTTATAAACAACATCAACGAAAAATTTGGCATATCAGGAACACAAAATTGACATATTCATAAGAAACATACATGGGAAAATTAAAATTATGTAACATACCTCATCATGCTAGATCCCACCTATTATCATACAACCAAGCCCTCCAGATCATCTCTTATAATGATGGTCTCCATTAGTCTCTCGTACTCTGTATCCAGTAAGAATTAGGGTACCTTCGATGAATTTCAGCTAGGCATTGTTCGTACCGGGAGGTTTGTACCAATGATTAAGTTGGTAAAGTGATACACACTTGCACCTGGTTTGTAATCCTTGTAAACATATCCACCCTTATTTCTTGCATTGTTGTCCTGTGTAAGTTATTCACCTTTAACAACCATAGACCCAATTTGGAAGTGGTTGTTTTCATCGTTAGTCATGGACATAATGAGGGTTTTCTTTCCCTCTATACAATGTGCCAACCAGTAATTACCACCCCATTAACTATCTTTTAAGGCAACCACTGCGTATATGTGCCATGCATAATATGATTGTAGGTATATGATCAAAATATTTTTTGTGTGATACAAGGCCATTAATGTGAGTTTGAAGACTACATAAATAAACAAAAAAATGTTAAGGAAATGCATTATACGAGGTTGTACAAGGTCAGAGACATGATCAAAATCTATAGAAATAGATGATTGGTCTTCTTCCAATGAATTTAACTCAACAATTGCACACTAATCAAGTGGAAGTGATATGCGATCCCATCCATCAACCCAATCCAATGATTCACACCCATCCCAGTCACCATCACAACAAGGCGGGCAAAAACAAGCAAGTTTTTTGGTCCAAATTTCAAATACTGGGTTATCAGAGCTTTGAACCAAATGAAAGCCATGAGTCCCAGGCACAGTATTGCATTCCCATGCATGTGAACGATCTATGTCTACCACCTCCCAAAAAAATCTCTCCACATGTCTCTTTCTTGTGGATTCTACTCGCATAGTTGATTCNTTGCATGTACCACCTGACTATAGATCGAGCATTTCCAATAGTAGATACTGTAGATAATTTCAATTCCTCTCTTTGTAGGGCTATTTTGACACATGCTCTGGCTCCATCATGCTCTCCTTTACCATGCCCATACTCAAAATAGTTCCACATATGTGGAACTTTGTAGTTTTTATGCAATGAACACAACCATTGAAATATGCATGCATTTTTTAACTGACCAACACATCCATCAAACCAAATCCAATGTCGATCCATCTGTATGTTCCTTCCCATCGAGTCATCATAGAACATGATGAATCAATGTCGTACATAGTGGAAGTCATGGCACCTATCATCACTTATGTAGAAGTGATATTCCTTCATAATTTCTCTTTGCTCTCCACTGCTATTTGGGCCATGCCTATATGTGATATGCACCATCAAGGAAACTTGCTCAGAGTGATAATACTAAATTTGGATCTCATTTTGAGGTTTCAGAGTGTATTTCTTGGCAAAATCAACAACTAAAAGTATAGTACCATGGTGCCAAGTGGACATGCTGAATATATTGATGTGTCTTTTCAATAAATTCCTTGATGAAGTCACTAAATTGTACCTAGTGACACAAAATGATCTCAATATCAGTTTTTTTTTGTAATTAAGGAATGAAATGTAACTATTCAAACATAAATTTATAGATAAATGCGTACCTGAGATGTCACCAATTGTATTTTTTTGCTTTCTTTCCCTGGGACTATTTCATAGCTGATATATTTGAAACTTTTCCTGTCTGTTACCATATTCCCAAATTTACTATCTCAACTCGCATGCATACATTGGCTCAAGAAAAACACTGCTGCACTTCCATGCAAACATTCACCAGTGATTTTCCTTTCAATTCTGTGCAAAATTTGTCAGTAATTGCTTCTAAAAGTGAAGAGAAATTTGATTTTTCTCCCTCTAATGTTGATGCTGGTGTGAAAATATGTAATACCTTGGATATTTTGGAAAATATATCATATTACAAGAGTTTTCAATTTGCTCCCCATGATCTAGATCTTCCAGCAAAATCCTGTAGGATTGCATGCACCAAAATTCAGAATTTTGAAGAAGAAGAAAGCTGTGCATCCACCGTCTCAGTTGACCATTTCTTTGGAACTGATATGAAAATTATTGGATCTGATATGATCTTATTTGGATCTGGTATTATATTTATTGGTTCAAAATTTCAGGTCCATAAGCTTTCAGTATTGCTTGTTGTTGTTCTCATTAATTTTGTGAAGAAACAAGTACCGCAAGTCTCCTTCAAAACTACTGCTGGGGATTTGATTTCATTTCACAGTTTTGGATCTGTTTTGAACCTATTTTTATCTTATTTACTTTCTGATATTATAATATTTGGTTCAAATTTTAAAATCCAAGGGCTTTTAGTCATGCTTGTAGCTGCTCTCACCAATTCCGGTGTGAAAAATCAAGTATCGCAATTTCTCTTCAAAACTGCTGCTGGGGATTTGGTGTTAGTTTCCTCTTATGAGGTTGCTGATATTTTATTTTGTGAATCAGTAGATATTTATGAATATATATCATATTATGGAGCTCAAGCATTCACTCTCCATAGTCCTAGGGCTTCTCTACCTTTGGTCACATGCTCATCTCCTCACAGAACTAGTAAAGAGGAAGACATTATGCATCCACTTGGACACTTGCTCCTAATACTTGGGGATGATTTTACCACTCATGGTTTTATTTTCAACGCTGCAACATATCCATTTCTTGAGTGTTACACACATGGTTCGAATACTCAAGAACTTTTTCTCTCTTATCAGTTGATTTCAGTTGCTCTACATGGGTCCAATTTTCATCCTGCAGTTGTCTATGTTCTTGATTCATTTAAGCACATTATTCTTCTTCCAAAGAGGAATATTTATCCAGACATATTCATTTAGTTTGGATTCATAGATTCACATGCACAGTATCAAGATTTTTCTTCATAGAAGAACCAAAAATTTCTTGATTTACTGCTTAGTTTGAGGGGGGGTATTTTTCCCATGATGTTTTCCCCGTTTCCTTGGTTATATTAAGTAGTTACTTTATTGTACAGGGTGACCTATGAAATTTGTTGCTGGGGCGCTAGCATTTAATGCATGTTTTTACTCCTCCTGAGTATAGCTTAAGGGCAGGTGTTGAAGTCATTTACCCAACATGCACACTTATTTGGTCAATTTTGGCATATTTACCCACTATCCTAAATTTAATTGACTTACTTGGAATCAGATGAGCACACTATGACATCAGAATGAGCTCACCCATGCCATCCTTTAGTCAAGGAGGCCAACTAATCCTTCTCCTTCAGTCGGGGAAGCTAACTGGGATTCCTCCTTCAAAAGGGGAGCATTTCTGGGGTGATCTAAGTGTCATAAATGCACCTAATTGCTAATTGATTGTTACAATGAGTTAACCTGATTTGTGAAGGCACCTCCATTCATTATTTGATTATTTTTTGTCATTATTTATGAACTGGAGCTAACACATGCACTTACAACCACTTCTGATGACATGTTTACTTCAGTTAACTCCATCAGAGCTACTTGGAGTTATGGATGCACTACCTCCTTCACTTGGACATGCAGTTACATGTGATGAGTCACTTTCAGTTAGACTTAGTCATCTATTGCACTCCATTCAGTTAGGAATTAGTGTGAGATTCATTTATTGATTAGCTTCGTGGTTAATTATGTGTGTTGACTGTGGCTGACATTCAATTAAGCTACACACACCCATTCAATTCAAAAGACCTCTTTGAGTATTTGAATTGTCTTGGAATTCATGCATCTTGCATGATCATTCTATTGTATTACTCATTCTTTATTTAATATACAGAGCTGCAACTCCTATTGCAGCACCATTATGCCATTTTCATGCTTAATTGTTTGAAATCTCTTATGAGACTGTGTTTTATTCCCTAGATTACTGTGAGAGATTAATATGTTTTCCCCTCAAACCTATTGCACATGATGCTATGGATGAATTCTATTGATGAAGTAGGTGCTATTGTCAGGGAGAAATCCTGCACATGGTTAGTATGCAACACACGACGAATGTACCAAAAAATTTCATATTAATATTCATATTCTACATGGTATCTACAACAACAAGTGTTACGAAGAGTATTTATTCTAACATACCAGGGCTTACATTTCTTAAAAGATATTTTCCCCAAATTCAATTGTCTATGTTCATTCCTAAATTTATCGTATACTTATGTCTGTGTTATATCAAGCATATGCTTAATATGTCATTCACGATCCTTTGAACCCATTCTTAGTTTTAGTACATCCTTCTGGTTTGAAGAAGGCCTTGTGTGATCATTCCAAAAATTCTGCACTAGTCCCTTTACTGCGTCAACTAGCTTCATGTCATGACATGGAAACCGACCAATAAAGGCCCAAAAATATATCTGATCGGTTGTGTCAAGATTTTCTCTTCTAATAGAATACCTACGGAGGGGTTTTACATTCAAATTAACTAGTTTGGATGTAGGCTTTAGAAAACGAAGGACCCTAGTGTTCTTATTTACAATTGCTTGTGACAACACACGATGAGCCGCATTGTGGTCCTTTGAACGTGTGTTCTTACCAATTTTACCAAAGGCATCTACTAATCTTTTAACTATATGAGAACTTGGTCCATAATTCTTTATCATCTTTATCCCTAACATTTTCCTAACAATATTCATGCCCCTAGATTTTAACAATGATAAAAATAATCTACATTTATCTCCATCACATTTAGAAACAAAATATTTATTTAGTATATGTTGAGTTTGATAAGCAATACTATGTTTAGATAATGTATCTTCAATGGAATAGAGGATACTTTCATCAATTTGTATATGCTTTGTAGTTCTTCGACATGTGCTTTCTAATGGAGGTAAGGGGGTTGGAATTCTATCATCTAGTGCATCAACAATACGCTCTGGCATTTCAGTAGTATCTTGTTGTCATTCATTCTCTTCCTGGTAGTTGGATGGTGGAAGTCCAATGTCCTCATTGATGGTCAGGATAACAGTTCTTCTTCAACGGTAGGCTCCATTTCCAACGCCTCTTTAACAGTAGGCTCCATGTCCAGCGCCTCTTCATGGGCTTCATCTTGAGATGGTAACTTATCACTTCTACTTGAATTGGGAATTAAAACATCCCCTAATGAGAACCTACATTTTTATTCTTGAATACTTCAATGGGGTTCTTGTTCAACAACTATTGTGGAAATTGAAGGTCCCTTTAGTGAATGCTTCCTTTTTCCTTGTGGTCGATTAATAGGATGAACCGTGGTATTTGCTCTAATTGGATTTGGATTAGTTTCCAAAGAAAGGCTTTGATTCATCATGTATATTCTTTTCTTTTCTTTCTCGTATTCAATGACTTCTTGAGGTCTCTTCTTCCTTGCTTATTTTCTTCCTCGGTTACATACATTCCCCATCACCACAATGATCAATTCAATATAGTTTGTTTTTGCTGCTCCTTAGTTACAACCTTTCAAACCTTTAGTGCTTTATAACTATAGATCCTTCAAGGTTCTTCAATATTCCTTCTCAATTGTTCATATTTCCCATGAAAGCAATGACGAATGAGAAAATTTACCTTTGGTTCTCTTGAATAATAAGCAAATGAAAGTTAAATCATAAATTTTTCCTCAAGTTGATTCTCTTGTACAATTGTTTATATCCACCATCATCATGAAATTGTTAGAAAACAGGACTGCAAAGCAATAACAGATATATAGTTAAATCAATAAACATGATGCAAAACACATTAAAACATTACAGAGAGACATAGATATAACGTGGTTCACCCAAATGATGGGCTACGTCCATAAAGAAATTGCCAGTCCTTTTATTACAGTCCAGAAAGATGAAGGGATACACCCTGCAGCAAAACCGCTGCACTTCGTCTTCATGCTCTCACAGTCTCTCTTCTAGTACAATACAATACCATACTCAGTCGTTTTACAATGCTTTCTTTTATAGGGGAAATACAATGGGAAAATTCTAGGGTTTACCCAATACCATGGGTCCGCAATAATGTTGGTCAACACACATCCCAAAAAATTTTTTTGGGGGTGTTGCCCTCGAACCCTCGTGTCTCGGGGGTGCTGCCCCCAAACCCCCATGTATTGAGGGCATTGCCCCAAAACCCCCTTTTTCAAGGCACTGCCCTGAACCACAAGGCAAGGGGAATGAGTGTACAGTACTCTTGGGTTACAATCACAACTGAATAATATCTTTGAATCTGGAAGATTAGGCTCCACAACCAACAAAAATGGTATTGAATCTTGATATCTTATCCTGTGTGCTCCTCAACCATGAAATATGTCCTCAATGATGCACCTACATAACAAAAGAATGATGGAGAATGTGTATTGTGAAAATTTCCAAAGGTGGGTCGTGCTCTGCTGAAAAAAAAAATGCACAATCATTGGTTTTGGGTAAAGATAGAGTAAAGTTGTTGTTGGATAAAAATAGTTCACTGTTTATATAGTCCTAAAATGCGCACATGTTATATAAACTAAAAACGCATACGCGATATGTAGAAGTAAAATGCACACACAATATTGTTAAGCACAATAAATAGGTTAGGTGCACATCTAAGGAAACGAATAAAATCATAAGAAAACAAATGTTTTCTATGGTTGGATACAAAGGAAATGTTTTTATTGTTCCCTTCTTTTCATGCATATAAATGTTTCTCTCTATACCCCCAATAATCCCTAGATACCCCCTATCTCTTTCTAAATATACCTCCCTTAGTCACTAACCCTATGTGCCTTTATCCCCCCCCTGCCCTCTCTCTCTTACCTTTTATCCCTCCCTCCCTATCTCTCCCCTCCATCCCTCCCTCTCTCACCATCTCTCCCCTTCTCGAGGTGGTATCTCTCTCTCTGATACTCCTATAGTTGATGATGTTGTTGTTAGTAGAATTCCCTTCTCATTAAGGGGGAGTGTTGAAATATTGTAACTTGAAAGAATATTGTAAATGTATTTTATCGATATACCCCAAGAGTTATGTCTTATTCCTATGTCATGATGTTACTATTGTATTTGGTCATCATAGAGTCATGAGGTATAACCTCCATTGTAACTCGGGTCAATAGTACCCACACACATGATCTCTTAAGGGTATCCTCAACCTTTAAGTTGGGATATGGCCATGATTAGGATATTTTTAGCATTAGATATGGAGGATAAGGAGTTAACCATGGTTGGTACATAAAGCTTTAATTTTAGGTTGTAAACCAACTTTTAGGGCTCAAGGTCCATGAATGACACCTTGAATCACCATAGATGACCTCTCATTTTAATAATTTTGTTTTGAATGGGGATATGGGAACCATTATTGGTTTCTAAGTAATATGTATGCATCTTGGGACCTTAGACATAATAAGGGAGGAAAACTAGGCCTTAGCCCCTAGAAGATGATTCTATCCATCTAGAGCCAAGAATGATGTGTTGAACAACCTCAATAGATCCTTCCATGGTTTCATTTACCTTGAAATGTGGATACTAGTTCCATTATAACATTTTTAGCAATAAATACAAATATTAGACCCCTTCACATGGGTAGGGCGAAACACTTGGTCCTTAGGCCTTAAAAGAAGTTATTAACCATTTAGGGCCGAAATTGATGCCTCCAACCACCACACATGACATTGAAAGTGAACCATTTGAATCTTAATCGGGATATGCATACCATCATAATTTGTTGAGCACTAGGTATGCACCTCAAGGCCATAGACATGGTCAGGGGAGGAAACTATGGCCTTAGGACCTAACTAAAGCTTCTAGGCATCTAGGGATAGGAAGGATACCTTAAAAATCACACATGGCACCTCATAGATATATTTGGACTATGAATATGGATGTTAATAGAATTAGGTGGTTTTGAGCAACAAATATGGGACCTCTGAGACATGATTGATGTAATATGATCTGAAGCACCACATATGACCTACTCAAGGTATGTCTGGTCTTTGAGAAAATATGCAAATGCCTTTAAGAGATTTTGAGCATTATATATGGGTATTAAGGCCTCAACATGGTCAAGGGAGGGAATCCAAGACTCAATCCCTAAATAATATTTTTGCCATCTATGGATACACATGTTCCTTACTCACTATCCCTATATGCCTTACTCACTGGCCCTCCCTGCCTTTGTATTTCCATCTCTCACTATCTCTATGTGTATATGTGTGTGTCTTTTCCCCTTCTCTCTCACACAACCTCCCTATGTGTGTGTGTGTGTGTGTGTCCATCCCTCCATCACTCCCCATGTCTCAAAAGCTCTCTCCACCTTATTTATACCTACCTCACTATCCCTCCCTACATCACTCTCTCTCTATTTCTCCTCCCAACCCCCTCTCTTGTTGTTTCTCACACCTCCCCTCCTCCATCTCCCACACAATCTCTCTCTATATATATATATGTGTGTGTGTGTGTGTGTCCCTCCCTCATTCCCCGTCTCTCATAACCTCTCTCCACCTTTCGATATACCTCCATCACTATACCTCCCTCTACCACTCTCTCTCTCTCTATCACTCACTCCTCCTCTCTCTCTCTCTCTCTATCGCTCACCCTCTCTCTCTCTCTCTCTCTCTCTC
>LPNX010149959.1:37809-111183 GCA_001517045.1 Pseudotsuga menziesii
TATCTCATAATCTCTCTCCACCTTCTCTATACCTCCCTCACTATCGTTCCCTCCATCACTCCCTCTTTATTTCTCACCCCTCCCCCTCTCCCTCTATTGATCACCCATCCCCCTCTCTCCCACATAATATTTTTGTGTGTGTTTCCCCTCTTCTCTCACAAACTCCCTTTGTCTGTCCCTCCCTCTCCACCTTCTATTTACCTCCCTCTATCAATATCTCCCTCCCTTCTCCCTTAATTACTAGCCCTCTGTGCCATTATCCCTCCCTCCCTATCTCTTTTCACCCTCCCTCTTCATGTTTCTCTCTTTCACAACCTCCCTCTCTCTCCATCTCTCAACCCTCCACCCTCTGTATTTGACACCATACATATCTCTCTCTCTCTCTCTACATGTGTGAACCTACCCCTTTCTCTCCTTGTGTATGTTCCCCTGTCACCCATCACACACACACACACCTTCTATCGCTCCCTCGATATCTCTTTCCTTCACTCTATCTTCATCCCTCCCTCACCCCCCACCTCCCTCTCTATATTATTCTCTCTCTCACTCTCTCTCTCTCTCTCTCTCCCTCTCTCTATGTTTTCAACTTATCCCTTCTCCTCAACCCCCTACCTCATTGTGACCCCTATTATCTGTTTTATCACATCTCATTCCCATCTCTTCAATTTCCCCCTCCTTCGCCTCTCTCCTCCAACACATCCTATTCCTCCTCTAATACTCCATATCCACTTTTCCATTCACCAATCCTCTCTCTCATCAAACCATCATCCACTTCCTCCCCTCCACCTTATCCCCCTCTGTCGTTCAAGTCTTGTGTACTGCTTATAACCCTATATGTCTTCAACACCTCTTCTCCTCCTAATAATTCTCTCAATGCCCACTACCCTTGACCCTTGTAACCCATAATGTTCTCATTCCATTCATCTTTATCCACTTGAATTTACAACATCCTCCTAGGACCTTGACCATTCCCAACCCCCTCTCAACTATTAACCATCCCCACTTGAACTTACAACATCTTCCTAGGCCCTTGACCCTTCCCCAACCCCTCTAAACTATTATCCATACATTTGATATATTACATATAGTGCTATATTTTTAGCTCTACAACACGCGTTCGTGTGTTATAATTATATAACGTGCTCGCGTTTTGTAGTTATATAACGCGCACGCGTTTGTTAATTCTACAAGGCGGGAAATGTAATTTGAATTTAAACATGCCAATTCACTTACTCGCATGTCACCAATAGTCCTGTGTGTATGGTTTGGAATTTTCTTCAATAATACCAAACTTGTGCTATGGTATATGAGAAACCATAGCTAATTGGGCATTTCCCCCATTTTCTGAATAAGTCGTTGTTTACACAATCGTTACAGTAAGCTACACGCAATCATTTTTTATGAAATATTAAACATATATAGCATTTTTTCTGCAGATTCTAAATATGTAATTTTTATTAAAAAATATTATATTTTCCTATTTGTTTTCAATTTCTATTGTGTCATAACTCCTTAACTCAAAATACATGTTGTTAGCATTTTTCCCATAACTTTTTCAATTCATAATCGTTTAAAAATATATATATATATATATATATATATGGTGAATTAGAAGACATAGACCTCTACATTCTATTAAAAACCCATTTCATGATTATTTCATTAAGACCTTCAAAGGGTGCACCCACAAAAGACGTACCATTTTTGAGGAATCATCACTGAGATAATTATAAAAAAAATTAAAAATTACTAATTTTATTTTTGAAAAATAGTGTTGCACTATTGTTATATGTTCTCTACATGCTTGCAAATTTTTGTATCCTGAAAGCATCATTTAGGCCCTCAAAGGCTGCACCCACAAAAACATATACCTTATCATTTGCCTAAAAAAAAGTGTGACTGTTAGAAAAAATGAAATTTGACATAGTTACAAAAATTTTCAATACATAAGCCTTATATATTTGGAAACATGATTCAATTTCCTACATTTAATCTTTTTAACTGAAAGAAAGATATTTTTTGTAAGTATCTCAAAAAAAACAATTAAGTTGAGGGATGCCTGATTTTTCAGTTTTATATTGCATCTAACGTGCCAAAAGTGACCCTCATTAGCTTGCACTGACCCGTAAGAATTTATGGGGAATTGTAGATGGCCCAGAAACAGTACACACATATCCCACTCAATTAATTTCTTGGGAGAAAAGGGAAGAGAGAGATAAGTCCATCATTGGATTAACTGTTTTGGATTCTCAATTAAACCTCATTGATTTAAACAAATAGTATGCATGGATGTGGGAACAGTTTACATGTTAAGCCCTTAATAATGACGCATTACCCCATATAGTGTGGTGCATTATCCCTTATATTTTGGTGCATTACATATTATTTATGCTGGATTGGGTCTATTAGAGGGTATATTATTTGTTATTGTACACCTTTTTCTCCTATATATAGGAAGGAGATATTCTCATTTTAGTCATATTGTATCTTGCCTTGTCTAGTTTACTCAGTACATTGTGTAAGGAGGTTCCTCCCACTTAGAGGATTGGTATTTATCTATGTTCCTCATTATTAAGTCATGGATTACTCTCTTCTTGTGAACTTCTATTTTTTTATGCCATTTATGGGACTTGGTTGCATAACATTTGCTATCAAGGCTCTTTCCTCGAGACTGACTTCTGCAAAATGAGTCATCTTGGAATTTTTGCTACAAATTTTTTTCTACAAGGATTTAGATATCAAGGTTAAAAAAAAACTTCTAGCATAGGCCTAGTTATCTTTAGTCTGAAATTCAGATCATAATCCATTACATTTTCAAAGATATTTGCAGAAGAATGTAGGGTTTTTTATTAGTCCAAAACCTGGTCTAAAGCATGTATTCTGGGGAAAAAGGTCACATCTGAGGGATCTGATATCCAAATTAAGTGAGACCTATTCCATAAGAAATAATATGGACCAGTGTATCTTTGGTATTATTTTAGCTACAAAGGCAAAATATTGGACATGTGTCATATAATACAAGTTAGTTATTCTAGATAGGCCAAAAACAAGAAGTTTTGGGAGATTTACAATAACTTTCTATTTTCACATCAAATTTAGGTTATACTTGTAGCATTAGTGAGAGAACAAATTAGGGTAACACATGCCAAAGTTTCACACCCAAAGGAGTCAAAATTAAAATTGTACCTGAGTTACAAGTCGAGCATAAAATAGTCTTCTAAGCAGGGTTTTAAAAAGGTACGTCATTATTAATTTGAATAGATTTGGGTAGAAGGACTATTTGTGGTAAACCCTAGGGTGTTATACATATTTATTGTTAAAAATTCCACCAAAAGGAAGTGGAAAAAATCACGGTCCACTCAAACCCTGAGAGGTAACCCAAAAATTTCAACAACTCAAAGAGGCAATGTGTAAATCTCCCATTTTGGTGACACCATACTTCACAAAAAAAATTACTGTGGAATGTGATGCTTCAGGAAATGGAATTGGAGTTGTACCAATGCAAGAAGGACACCATATTGACTTCACAAGATATCCAATAAAGGGAAAGAACATAAAAAAAAACCATTTATGAGAAGAAAATGTTGGCAATACTACATGCCCTGAAGCAATGGCACCCCTACCTTATAGGAAGACATTTCAAGGTTAAACTGGTCATGATATCCTTAAATAATTCTTGGAACAAAGGTTATCTTCAGAATAGCAATAGAAATGGGTGACAAAGATGTTGGGATATGGCTTTGAAATCATATACAAGAAGGGGGGACAAAATGTTATGGCAGATGCACTCTCTAGTAACTTGATGAGGATGTTATAGCATTGATTTATACTATCTCCATCATCAAACTGGATTGGATAATCGAAGCAAGGGATGAATGGAAGAATGATGAAGAGATATGTGCATTCATTGAAAATATGCAGCAGGATCCCAATGCATCTAATACATTTAGGTGGAAATATGAATTGCTATGGTACAAGGATCACTTATATCTTGTAAGAGTTCCCAACTCAAGAAAAACGTACATTTGGAATTCCACTCCCCACCGATAGGAAGGAACTCAGGTTTCTTAAAAACCTACCACAAGGTAAATAATTTTTTTTTTGATGGTCTTAAAACTGATGTTCAAAAATTTGTGATAGACGAAGACTCCTCTAGACATACTCATTTAGTTTGGAGTGTATTCAGTTTTTTTGTTTCTCTTTCATGTCCATTTTTAGGGTGGATTTTCCCCATGTGGTTTTTCCTTTTTCCCCAGTTCATATTGTGAAATTTTCTTAAGATCTGATTAAGTAATCTAGGATCTTTATCTGAAATAATAAAAAGTACAACAAAATTCATAATATATAAACGATACACAAGACACAAAGATTTTCATCGGGGAAACCATAAAGGATAAAACCCCGCAAACCTCTTCAAAATAGTAAGATGATCAAAAGAAACAATAAGAAATTTTCAAAAGCTATGTTTCTCTCCTCCTCTAACTGTCTCTCTCTCTCATGTGCCTTAGAGAGTATGCGAGGTGTGTATAAATTAGGGAGAGCACCTCCCTATTTATACCCTTTCAATTCACTGACCAAATATAAGACTCGAGCCTACATGTCATCTCACATGGGGCCCACTTCTCCTAGAGATACCACAATTACATATTACATGATCTTACACTGGGGACTATTGCCTCGACTTACAATGGAGGTTGTACCTCAAGGTATAGACACAATTTAGACATTCCGTAAAGGGGTGACAAACATCCCCAATGGGGGTACAACAACATGCAATGATAATATACATCAAAATATATTCCAAAGTTACAAAAACATCAACACTCCCTCTTAAGTAGGAAGGTATTCTCTCTCTACACAGTCATCAACACATCTGGTCAGGTCTTCATCACATCGTAATCATCAAGGAGTCATAGAGTCTTCATCATAGTTGCTGCCATCATATTCTTGTAATTTGATCATCATGCCATACTATCTGCCATCAGAAGTGTCTACAGTGCAAGCCCTTTTTCATGTTGGATGTAGGTCTAGTCCTCTACTAGGTCTTCATCTACAGTGCCAGCCCTTTTTCATGCTAGATGTAGGCCTAGTCCTCTATCAGGTCTTCATCTACAGTGCCAACCATTTTTCATGTTGGATGTAGGCCTAGTCCTTTTCCAAGTATTCATCTATAGTGCCAGCCCTTTTTCATGCTAAATGTATGCCTAGTCCTCTGCCAAGTCTTCAACTATAGTTCCAACCCTTTTTCATGTTGGTTGTAGGCCTACTCCTATGCTAGGTATTCATCTACAGTGCCAACCCTTTTTCCTGCTGGATGTAGGCCTAGTCCTTTGCCAGGTCTTCATCTACAGTGCCAACCCTTTTTCATGTTGGATGCAGGCCTAGTCCTCTGCTAGGTATTCATCTATAGTTCCAGCCCTTTTTCATGCTAGATGTAGGCCAAGTCCTCTTCCAGGTATTCATCTACAGTGCCAACCCTTTTTCATGTTGGATGTAGGCCTAGTCCTCTGCCAAGTCTTAATCTACAGTGCCAACCCTTTTTCATGTTGGATGTAGTCCTAGTCCTCTGCTAGTTCTTCATCATCTCTATGAGCAAGCCATTAAGTAGTTACATCTCATGACTTATTATATGCCTCTTTCAAAACCTACAGGATCTCCCAAGACTGATTATATGACACTGCAAAACCTGAAGGAGTATTCCAGGACTGATTACATGCCTTGCAACACCTGTGTACCCTACTATTACCCCATCATCTTCAGATCATATCATCATCACACGGAGCACAACCTAGATACACATAACACAACACTTACATCAATGACCATGGGAGTCCCAGCCTTCCACCATGTCAGAAAGGCTCTCAGCACTTATATCAACGACCATGGGAGTCCTAGACTGCCACCATGTCAAAAAGGCTCTCATCACTTACATCAACTACCATGGGAGGCCCAACCTGCCACCATGTCGAAAATGATTATGTGTATCTATGTCTTCTAAACTCATCAATTCCCCTTGGATGGAACCTTAATATGAAGTACACCAAGCTTCTCTCTGAAGTATTCAAACTTCAATCTGGCCATTTCTAGCATAGAATCACATCAAGACTTATTACATCCAAGGATAACCTGCGAGCTTTGTCAGGACTGATTACATCTAAGGACAACCTACAAGACTAATTACATCTGAGCAACCTACAAGATTCACCAATATTTTATGCTCATACAACTAGTCTCACCAACTATGCTAGAACTAATCACTCTCTCTTTTGAGAGATCTTGATCTGGATCACATACTGGAGCTTCACTGCTCCTCTCTGCATCATACAAAATGCAAGTTAGATTAATCAAATCAAATAGTAGCTTTCAAAAGAAACATACTACCTCACAAATATTCGAGTAAGTGAAAACATATTTTTCCTCGGTTGTACTCAGCGCCATGCAAGACTGCACCCTACCAAACCAGTAGCCCATACTGGATCTAAAACTGAAGAAGCAACCCAAGGTTCTCTTCTTCTTAGTGGTGATACCAATCCAAATCAACATAACCTTGTAGGTTAGTTTTCTAATTCGTAACATACTTGAGCCCATACTCAAATGTACCCTTTAGGTACCTCATTGCATGCTTTGCAACTAGGTGAGCATGTCTCGGATCCGTTAGGAACTGGCTTAGGTCCTTCACAACAAAGCATGTCTCTGGTCTTGTATTCGTCAGGCACATCAATGAACAAATCATATGACAATACATCATGGCATCAACCGACTATGATGAAGCATCACTCAATAGCTTCAGGTTCGATGTCATAGGTGTGGCCATGGCCTTGCATTCCATCATCCCAAACCTCTTCGAGATCTCTAATTCATACTTCCCTTGTCCAATGGAGATTCCATCTGCACTCAGCCACACCTCCATCCCTAGTAAGTAGTGCATCATACCCAAGTCATTAATCTCAAAATCGGCAACAACATTCCTCTTCATGCCAGGAATCAACCCATCCTCACCTGTCACAAATAGGTCATCTACATGTAGTAGAAGTATCACTGGGTTCCCTTCCTCAACCTTGCAGTAAAGGTTGGAATTGGATTTACTCTTGGTAAAGCCAAAACTAGTTAGGAAGTTGTCAATCCTGTCATACCACATCAAACCTGAGAATATTCTGCAGTCACTCCCTCTGAAGCGGAGCATCATTCTCCCTATGCCTTCCATACTCTATGTATTGCAACATTCTGTAATGGAGTGACAAGTAGCTTATTATTCTACTAATATTCTATGTATCCATCTGGGGTCACTGGATACCAAGATCCTCTATCTTGAACTTTTTTGAAAATTTCTTCTCACACCCATCTATGAGCTTGTCATCCTATATAGGATTTTATCTTCAACCTTGTACAAAGGTTAAGATCTTCATCACTCTATGTGATATTCAAGCTCCTTATGTAACTATATGTTCTATCCCATGGATAGCTTCTGATCTCGTACAAGGCCTTCTTTAATTTGCACACATGAGTCTTCCTATCATGTGTCTCAACTCCCAGTGGCTTCTCTACGTATACTTGACTTGTCACTGGTGCAAATGTCTCTTCGTAATCTATTCCTTCTTTATTTCCTTGGATCCCACGATGTTGCCATCTAATGCATGCTGGATCTTGTATATCCATATGGAAGACACTATGGACTTCCCTTATACATCATTCTTCTTGAACTTGTACTCTTTGATCATAGTCTCCTTCCCTTTCTTCTTGTCTACTTCTTCATAGCTAGAAGGCTCTGCGTCAATGATGTCGCTCAACAGTGCCACATAAATAGAGTGTGTTTGAGGCCTATTTCTTTCTATGGAAGTATCGTCATACGATTCTTCATCTTGGATTATTTATCGTGCCCAAGGTGGCCTTCATCTCTTGAGGCGGATCTACTGTTCTCTTTATATTCTTCTGAAACTCTTTCTTTCGCTATGGTGTCTTTAACCCAGGAAGCTTCAGGTTCCTCTTCTGAACTGTCGTTACTTGTTCTTTGGAATTATCTACAAGTAAATTTCATTTGCATGATTAGAACCATATCATAATTTCTAAAACATATTAATAGTGACAAATATATGTCGCATAGCCATGCGACTATTTTAGCCAATGCTACAACATTCATCCATATCATGTATACATACAATAACTTCTAGATGCATTCTACCCTAATTATTTTTACCTATAATTTTGATAGGGATTTAAAAAATGCAGAAGTGGGAGATGATTAATGAACTAGAGGTTCAAGATCCAGAGGAGATGATGGAATTTTCAGCAAAAGATTTGACTTGGACAGAAATCTATGGGGATCAAGTTGCAATCATTCCCTATTGTCAACTAGATGGTTTTTGTAAATGAGGAGCAATCAAGTGAAGATGCACCTACTCAATTTGTTGTCCATAGTCGACATAGTAAACAAGTGGATGATATCAAAGTGACAAATTTTGGGACATATCTAGAATATGCTATGTGGGTATTTATAATTGTTGCAATATATTTATAAACTTTCATTTCAAGTCCGTTATATCAAACATACATATATATTTTATCTAATTTGTAGTAGTTGTTTCTATAGATTTATTGGTGCGCATATGGTCCAGATACACGAAAAGTTACTATAAATGCATTAGAACCTGTAAAGAAAAAATGCACTCCACGTCAAAGCATTAAAGTTGCTTGTCAATGTCACTTTATTGTGTGATGACTTCAAATTAGACCAAATGATGTTGTTATAACATATAATGCATGTAGACATATTGATAAATGTAATGTTGTCTTCCATGGGAAGGATGCAATTGGCAAGCCACAGACATTCAATTACGCACCACATCTATCGGAGGACATACGAAGTTTTGTCCAAGAATTGGTTCTAAAAGGTTTTAATGCTACAATGATATGGGACATGTTCATCTCTGATGTAGCGCAATAATCAAGTGAGTTATTTACGAAGATATCTAGAGATAGCTTGATGACAAGAAAAGATATCTCAAACATTTACAACGACATGAAACAGATAGAATATGTTAAATATGAAAGTGATCCATTGAGTATGGAATGTTGGTACAATCAATTAACTGAAAACTTTTTTTTCTTCCAAAAACAAGATTTTGGTCAAAATGTTCCTTTTCTGATAGGTATACAAACACCGTGGATGTGTTCAATCATGGTGAAACATTCACACAACAATGTCATGTCGATGGATTCTGTTAGTGCCAAAAATTGTTCTCAGACTACTAAAGAACAAGCCAACACAATCTCAATAAATAAAATTAAGTAAAACAGGTTTTTAGGGTTTTGGTTTTGCAGTTTGTAAACAAGAGGGTAAAAAATCATAAGGCTCAGACAAACACTAAATCATGCACAATGGAATACCGATATGTATCATATATGAAGCATAAACTAGAACAACATAAACACATTACTGAATTTCATCCACAGCTCACAAGCATTTCATGAGAAATAACATTAAACAGGAAATGAATTTTCAAACTAAGTGATTAAACCAATCAGAAATGAAACTAGCAGATAAGATAAACAGGGCTTATAGTTTGTATATATACCATAATCAGTAATTCAAAATATAAGAGTTTCTGAAACTTAGCTCTGAACAGTAGCTAACAGCGTCCCCTTGTACAAAAATTCCAACCCTCAGTATTTCTTTAGTCTTACTTTTATATTAGTTACCCAAAAACAGTTACATAACTGAAAAAAATGCTTTTTAGGTCATACTACCGAATTACTTAACAAAAATAGAGTCATACATATTAAACTAAATTTTTTCAAAGACTAACTAATAACCACTATCATTTAAAGCATTTTACAAATCCTTAGCAGCCTCTACCAAAAGAGCTATCCCTTCCAAAGCTTGAGTCTTCTTTCTTGTTTTTTGATGGTCAGCTTCCAGGTCTTTGACTCTTTTTGAAAGCTCCTGATTTTGTTGTGTTAGGTCTTGATTAGTTTGCTTCAATTCTACATACAGACTTTGTGTCTGTCTTTTCCTTTTCAAAGCTTCCTTAGAGAATGCAATTAACTCTAGATAATGGCTATTGACCTCCTCTAAATCCTCTCTTAATATTCTATTAGCAACTACTAACCCCTCATTTGTTTCATGCCGAGTATTCTATATGATATTTGTAATGGTTTAATACTTCTCTGCAAATTTTCATTCTCTGAATCAATACACTTTCCTTCTGAAACTGGATGCATTCCTTCTGGCATCCAAGGGATCTTCAATTTCTTAAAGATCTCTTCATCCTCCTCTTGCTGCTCTGTCATAGCTACAGGAGCCCATGTAAATTCATTAACTTCAAAACTACATTGGGTTGATGGTTCTACAATATTTTCTTTCTCTGCACAAAAACTTGTTATGACTGAATGTTGCTTCATTGAATCATCTTGATGATGGTCTAAGACTACTTTCCTTCGAAATTATTTTAACATTTCTGAAATTTTGGTTTCAGTGAAGGCTAACTTATCCTCTGAAATAACCTATTTCTTACCCTTCATCTCCTTTACATTTAAATCTTCATTTTCTTCTAACTCTTCTTGGGATGAACAATCTTCTATCACTCTAATTTTCTTCTAAGCTAACTTAGGGTTTAGAATTTTTTTCATATTCAATCTTAATTTATTCTTGGGACTAGTCCTAGGCCTCCAACATGCCCCAATCTCCCCTATCTTGCTTAAAGCTTTTCCTTGATGTTTGATAGAGGCTAGCTGAACTACCTTTCTTTTGACTGCTCATGACATTACCCCTTCTTCAGAATGTTCCTTTAAATCTTGTTCAGTGTCATCCCTAGCTTCATCAAACAATGGACTTCCCTTATCTTCTGACTGTACTCCCATAGGGACTTGTTCCTGTTCTATCAAACTCTCATTTACTTCATGGTTTACTTCTTCATGAAGGCTATCTTATACATGCTCCAAATCCTGCATTTGTCCCTTTGAAATTTCATCTTCCTCAACATTATTCCGCTGTTCATTTTCAACATTTTCATCCCTTTGGGTCACAGACTTTCCTTGCACACTATCTTCTTCTATCTCGACTATGACCTTTTTCTTCAATTTATTGACTAAATTATGTTCTTTATTCAGCTGCCTTTTCTTTGATTGGTCTTCTTTCTTAGATTGAAACCCAGACCAGAATAGAAAATAGTCCCAGGTTTTCTCCTTCTTTTAGAGCACAGTACTTATGATTATCTTTATTAGACCATGATGAAATATGGACTATTTAGTATGGTCTTGATGCTCCTTTACTTTGCTAGACATCTTTTGCAGACTCTTTAGGAAAAAGAAAGGAAGGTTCATCTTTTCTTCATGATTAAGATGCTGCAAAAACCTAAAATGATACTTAAATACAAATGCATATCTTCCTTCACAACTTACATAAATTTATAGAATTTTAATTGGTTCTCTCCACTCTGGTTTGAACTTCTGGATATGCACTCCTTTACCCCAATCTGCAACAACATTTGGAAGCAAGTAATTCTGTGAATCAAAGGTAAAAGGTACCTTCTTGAAAATATATTCACCTTCATCGGGGATCCCTGTAGCCTCTGCTATTAGTTCTTTGGTCAGTTGAATCTTTAGGGTGTTAAAGGTAACTATGTCATTATCCAATCCCTAAGCAAACTTATATGAAACTTCTGTGTGATGTCCATCAATATTCTCAAAATAGTTTAACCATCCTGCTTCTAAAAATAACCTTGCACAATCAGGGAAAGCTTGAACCCAAGACATATCTGAGGGTTCAGCTCTATTTGTTTTCCCATTCCTATTCATTCTGGATGTGCTTCCTTCAGTAAAGAACTTAACTCTATTCAAATATTTTCAATTTTAACAGTCAATCATATGTTGAGAAAACTAAACCCTTGAGCTGAATTTTACTTCTCAAACTAATAATTATTTTAACTCTATTGACAAAGAAGATTCGACATTGAGCAAAAATTGAGTTTATACACTAGCATTCTTAGTTAATATCCATAACTAATCTTCTATCAGTGTGAACCCAAATACATGGAATATGATAGTAATTCGCTTCATACATGTCTGAATAATGGATTCAGTTGCCAGAAATATGCTTTCTTGTCTTCCCAGGTGTCCAATTTCATTCTTAAGTCTTTCTCTAACCGCCACGACATTGTTAAACAGTTTCCCTGTAAAGACCTAAATTGTTGACCTTCCTCAATCTTCGATCACAAACTGCCAGATCTTTCCATGACTTCACTGGTCTTCATGCGTTCAGGAAATGTGTAGCTAATGACGAATTCTCCTCTACGTGCATAATCATTATGGTTCCACTACTCTGTATCTCATAACTTCCAAAAAAACGCAACTCACCCAAATGATTCCCTGCCTGATCTCATAACACTTGTCACAATGATTAATGTGGATGAAAACACGTATCAAACTCATCGACATGTGTGAAAGACTTCTCCTATGCACGAATTTTGAAAATTTTGAACCAAAAATATGATTTTTCAGATAGCACGATTTTCTTGTAGCGCACATAGTTAACTTTTCTGAGCTTGCGCTACAAGAATATCTATTTTAATAATTTTCAAAACAAAACTCACAGCAAAGGGTTAAACTTTGGTTAAATGGATTTAAATAAAACCTTATGTTATTTTTTAGAACCTTTAAGTCATATATACATCCTACAAGCCCCTAGAAACCATAAATTTCACTAAGTAAAACCAAAATTGGAAAAAACCTATGAAATCAACTATAAGTATAAGCATAAAATCAAAGAAAATTTTTAAGGAACCTAAAGTCAAAACTTAAAAATGAAAGAAATACCATGTTTTAAAAAACAAGCAAATGCTTTAAAATGAGAAACAAAAACAGGCTATAATAGATTCAACATTCAACACAAATAAATATGGAGTAAGTACATATTTATCATAAATACTTTTCATTTTTTACATTCATTTGAATTCTTATATCTTCATTATGATTATAATTATGTCTTGTTTTCAATATTGTAGCATCAACTTTACACATTGATAGTTTTTTATGAACATCGCAATGGGGTTCCAATGGCATGGTTGATTTCTTCACGCAACAGTACAACAGATATTTGTAAATGGATGTCAGCATTATTTAAAGTTGGTGTGGAAGAACGTCTAGATTGGCATGTGCAAGATTTCATTATAGATGATGTTGCAGCCGATATTGAGGCATTAAGGTGAAGCGTGTATTTTTTTGGAAGGACATGAAACAATAATGTTTACATATATGCTCTATTTTAATGATTGCCTCATTTTAGGACTCTAACAACCTCCAAAATATTATTATGTGTATGGCATGTCCGTCAAGCATGGTTGAAGAACATTGGAAATAAAGTCAAAGGAAAGGGAAACAAAATCCGCATCTTTCATGCTTTAGGAGAAATCATGCACTTGTGTCATGATGATGAATTTGTTCAGCATGCAATTACAAAGTTCTTTAATGATTTCAAGGAGGAGAATTTTTTTGCAATATTTTAAGGCCAATTGGCTATCTAACAATAAAATATGTAAGTTTTTTATAGTTAGTTTTCATGACTCAAGTATGAAATGAAATCTTTGTATCTATTAATTCATAACTCCCCAAAAAAATTTCCAAATATGTGGGAAAAAGCTTATAGGAATTGTCCACGTTCGAATCAAGACACAAATAGCGCAATTGAATCCTACCATGGGTACTTAAAACAAAGGTACCTTAGTGAGCATAACAATGCATGTCAGAGACGATTTGACTGGATTATTCATGTGTTGCTGACAAAGGTTGAATTATATTACAATCATATGCAACATTTAAAAGAAGTGGGTGTTATACGACCTAAAAAATCCAAGGAACAATTGAAATCATGCAAATTCAAAGCAAAACAAATCCCAAACAAAGATTGTGTTCTTGACCATAAAACCAATGGTGAATATAGGGTTCACATACAAAATAAGGATACTCGTGGTACTTGGTATGGGAATTTTGACCATATATAAAGGGTCAACTTTCCACTTATGTGACTACAATTGGGCATTAAATGGGAATGTTTGTAAACATGTACTAAAAGTTGGTATGTTGGTGAGTAATGATATTTTTGGTGATAATCTATTATCAAATGTCTCTAGCTCTTTTGTTGAAAGGGCTATATCTTTATTTGAATTAAATGAAACAATAGTATCAAGTCCAAAATTACAAACAAATCCTCCACTATGCTTCGATTCTTCTCCTAATCTTAGTTGTCATAATGAAACAAGTATTAATGATGTTGATTCAACGCCTGTAAGACTAGATAATGTCATACCTGAAGTTGATCGAATGGAATCTATCATTGGAATCTATTAATCAAGAATTCGATAGTTTACTATCCATAAAACCAAAAAAATTTGAGGAGGCTCATGCATTGAATAATTTGCTTACCAATGCACGGAAAGAATACAATAAAATGTTATTCAGTACTGCAACTCCATCAAAGATAACTACCAAAACATGACATAGATTTTTTAGCCCAACAAATAAAAAAAGGCGCCATAGTCATGAGTTACAATCAAGAAAAGAAAAATCAAAATTTCAAAGGGTGGGACGAGTTCGTGCGAAGAAGAAAAGCATGGATGAGCAATTGCAGTTACATTTTCAAAAACACAGAAATGAGGTAGATGCATCTGATCTAGTGAAACATTCTAGTCTACACAATATTGGTAAGAAAATTTGATATTTTGTTTTGTTGTACATGAAATTTAGAATAATATTACCATCAACACAATTGTATAAATATGTGATTATTTTTTATTACAGCTGGGGCATCCACAGTTCGAAATGCTCAAAGTTGTAGACTACGGTTATTTAATGAAAAAATGATGAGCATAGTTCATTATTTGTGGATGGTACAATGGAAGCAACTTCAGTGAATGATACATCCAACCCATTTCAACATTATATGTTTCCAAATAAAGGTTTTGTATTTTATCTTGCAATGAGCCTCACAATAGTCAATAGTGTTGATTCCCATTATTTAGGAAACATGTTACTGAGCGTAGCTCATTGCTTGTTGATGATTCTACAGTAGCAATGGAAGATGGATCTACATTCAACCCAATTCAACATAATTTCACCAATGATCCAAATATACCAACTACTTCAAAAATATCAAGAATCCAGTCAATTCCATATTTAAATGCATGAGATTTCCGAAAAGGTGAAACACTTTTAAAGTTGTTTGTAAAAATATTGAATTGTTAATTTGTATTTATATTTTTTTATTTAGTAACATTATCAAATTAATATTTTGAATGTTTCTTGACAGGTAGATGTGTGTTTATGGAATAATGAAAATTCAAAGTGAAAAGATGAAGGGATACATTGATGTTATTTTCCACTTCTCCAATTTTATCAACATTCATATGCTACTCGCATATTTTGTTATATGCTAAATACTTTTGTTTTAAGACAATCATAACAAAAAATTTATATTGCCTTGAAAAATGTGTTTGTTGTGGTACTCAATCATAATTTCAAGCATGTTGTCCGTTCATGTTTTGTAAAATGTAAATGCACATCTTGGGGGGGAATACATAAAAATCAATCAGCACTTGGGTTGCATTGTTTCAAACAGGGATTTATAAAAACCAATCAATTTATGTGTTGAACCTAAGTGATAAAAATATCAAGAAGTCGAAATGTAAAGTTATTAGTACATGCTTATTTTTAAGACAATAACAAATACTTTATATTGTTTACGCATTTCCATATTTATCACTATTCTTTAACAATGCCAACTCTCTCCAGTCAACCAAAGAGGATCACTTACATGGAATTTATAGTATGCTTCTATAATTATGGTTCTCATCTACCTAAATGAGTGGAAATTGTGATATGTAGTTATAATTAAGGATACGACAGTAGTTTGGTTAGAAATGAAAAGACTATGGACAATGCTCAATGCTAATATTCCTTTTGAAGATTGCAACGCTACCCTATTTGAAATTTTGAATGCTCAAAGAAATTTGAATTGCTTAGTATTTATCTTTCTCAAGTTATATTTTATATGTTAGAGGAATATATATCATATGTTATTTTTTCAACACTAAGCTAGCATATCATTAGGATCTTTAAACTGAGAGAACAACAAGCACAACAATCAAACACAAGAGACAATGAACACAGTGTTTTTCATTGGGGAAACCATAAATGGATAAAACCCCACAACTTCCTCTGAGATAGAATCAGCACCAAAGTGAAACCCAAAAATAGTAAGACAATCTCCCGATAGCAGTAAGCTCTTTCCTCTTGCCCCAATGTCTTTCTCTTCCTCAACTATGCGCTACACTTGAGTGTGTATGAGATGTGTGCTAAATAGAGAGTCCAACTCTCTATTTATTCTAATCCCAACATGACTAAAACCCTACTAGGGCCGACCTCACTAGGAGAGTCTAATAACCCTAGCGCCCTCGAACTGCGGGGACTTTAACCCTTAGACAATAGGAGGTTTACCCACAATGACTTGACATGACTTGTTTACATTATTGATTCTCCTTATTGGAACGTCGGGGCATGAGATGACACAAGAATATCCCAGAATAAACATCGGGTTACAATAGATGAGAAATACAAGTGAATACATTCCGAAGTTACAATTACATTAACACTCCCTCTTAACTAGGAATGTATTCTCTCGACACAATTTTCATCACTGGTCTTCTTCTCTGGGTATTCTCATCATCAGCATCTTCAATTCTTCTTTGTCTTCAAGTCATCTTCATCTCTAGATCTGGATCATCATCACTCGATCTGGATCATCTGTAGCATCATTACTAGATCTAGATCTTCCCTCGATCTGGATCATCTCTGCTGGATCATCAATACTGAATCTTCACGGGTGCTATCTCATGATTCTTCTCATCATAGGAAGTTCTATAGAGCCAGCCCTTTTTCATGCTGGATGTAGACCTAGCCACCATGTAGGTCTTCGCCCAGCACTTACATCTAATCATGTAGGAACTAACCTGTAATCATATTAGAAAGGAACGCCCAACACTCACATCTGACCATGTGGGAACCAATCCCACAACCCTGTCAGAAAGGCACAACACTCACATTTGACACATGCGAGGAACCAATCCAACATGCATGTTCAAAAAGGCTCAGCACTTATATTTGACACATGCGAGGAACCAATCCAACATACATGTTAAAAAAGGATGTGCACTTACATTCGACAAATGCGAGGAACCAATCCAACATGCATGTTCGAAAAGGCTCTGCACTTACATCTGACACATGCGAGGAACCAATCCACCATGCATGTTCAGAAGGGCGTGCACTCACATCTAATCAAGTAGGAACCAATCCTACAGTCATATCAGAATGGCCCCCAATCCCAGACTGAGCTACCTGGTAACTGACCAGGTGCCTCCATTCCCAGAATGGCACTTGCCCTTACATCTGTCCTACTCAACAGAATGGCCAGCACTCACATTTGACATGGGAGGAACCTAATCCTTTAACCATGATAGAATGGCTCAGCCCTTACATCTAACCTAGTCGTCATAATGGCTCTCTCAGTCCCGGACTAAGTGTTCTTGGTAACTGACCAAGTACCTCCATTCCAAGAATGGCATTGAGCACTCATATTTGACATGGAAGGAATCAATCCTCTCACCATGATAGAATGGCTCAGCCCTTACATCTGAACATGGAAGGAACCAATCCTCTGACCATGTCAGAATGGCTATGGGACTCATCACTTTCCCTTGGAGGAAACCTCGATCTGGAGAACACCAAGCTTCTCCCTGAAGTACTCAAACTTCACCCTAGCCAATGGACTCATCAATACATCATCTATATGTTCCTCTATCACAACATACTAAAGCTTCACTGCTCCCCTCTGCACCATATCCCTGATATAGTGATACTTGATCTCAATATACTTCTACTTGTCATGGAATAATGGATTCTCTATCAACTTCATGCAACTCTGGTTGTCACAATGTATACAAGTAGCATCCATCTAGAGATCAAATAAATCAGACAGTAGCTTCTGCATCCATACTGCCTCACAACTGGCTGAACAAACTGCAACTTACTCTACTTTAGTTGTACTCAGTGCCACACAGGATTACTTCCTGCTAAACCAAGAGATCACACCTGATCCCATATTGAAGCAACACCCTGAAGTGCTCTTCCTATCGATGGCACTACCTACCCAATTTGAATCAACATAACCCTCTAGGTTAATCTTTTGATTCACCTCGTACTTGAGCCCATAATCAATTTTACCCTTCAGGTACCTCAGAATATGCTTTGCAGCAATCAAGTGAACATTTCTTGGATCTTTCAAGAACTGGCTCAAGGTGTTCACAGCAAAGCAAATTTATGGTCTCGTGTTCGTCAAATACATCAAGGACCCAATCATCTCACGATACATTGTAGTGTCAACCATCTCTGATGAAGCATCGCTTAATAGATTCAGGTTCGATGCCATAAGTGTGGCCATAGCCTTGCAGTCCATCATCCCAAACCTCTTCAAGATCTCTACTACATACTTCCCTTATCCGAGGGAGATTCCATCTGCATTCTGCCACACCTCCATACCTAGAAAATAATTCATCATACCCAAGTCCTTCATTTCGAAATCGGAAGCAAGCTTTCTCTTCGTCTCAGTAATCAACCCATCCATACCTATTACAAATAGATCATCTACATACAGTAGAAGCATCACTGGGTTGCCATCTTCAACCTTGAAGTAAAGGTTGGAATCTGCTTTACTCTTGGTAAAGCCAAAACTGGATAGAAAGTTGTTAATTCAGTCGTACCATGTCATGGGTGCCTGTTTCAAACTGTACAGGTCTTTCTTCAGTCTGCACACATGAGATTCCCTATCATGTGTCTCAAAATCAAGTGGTTGTTCTACATACACTTCCTATTCCACTACACCATTCAAGAAAGTAGTCTTGACATCCATTTAGTGCATATTCCATTTCATTATTGTAGCCAAAGAAAGTACTAATCTGATGGAAGTGTATCTGGCTACAGGAGAAAAGGTTTCTTCATAGTCTATTCCTTCCTTCTGTGAGAAGCCACGAGCCACAAATCTTACCTTATATTTCTCTATGCTACCGTTCGCAGCATGCTTGATCTTGTAGATCCATTTGGAAGTTACAACTGACTTCCCTTCTGGTCTTGGGACAACATCCCAAACATCGTTCTTCATTATTGATTAATATTCTTTGATCATCGCATCCTTCCATTCTTTCTGTTCTTTCTCTTCTTCATAACTGGAAGGTTCTTCTTTGATAAAGTCACATAGTAAGGCTACATATCCGGAGCAAGATCTGGTTCTCTTTCTTTATCTGTGATTTTCTTCTGGAGCCCCATATCTTTCCGCACCTTGGATAATTTCTTGTACCCAAGTAGGTTTCCTCTTGTGAGGATTATTCTCCTGAGGTGGATCTACAAGCCTTTGTGGTTCTTCAAATTCTCGATCTTCTTCTTGAATTTCTTCATTCATGGTTGTATCATGAATTCTAGGAGCTTTGGATTCTTCAGGTTCTTCAGCAGGTCTCTTTCTGGATCTGTTGTAAGCTGTTTCTTCATCAAATGTTACATCACTGCTGATGCCAATCTTCTTGTATCCTAGGAAGTATATTCTGTAAGCCTTCGAGATTTCAGAGTATCCCACAAATATACCCTTCTTTCTTGAAGGATCTAGTTTTGTTCTCTTCTCTTTTGGTATGTGTATGTACACTGGACAGCCAAATATTCTGAGATCGCTGACTTCTAGTTTCTTACCAGAGAATACTTCTTCAGGAGTCTTATTCTCGAGTACTTTGTGTGGAGTACGGTTTTGTACATACACCGTTGTTCTGGATACTTCTTCCCATAGATGCATAGGAAAATTCTGATCATGAAGCATTTCTCTTGCAGCTTCCATGATAGTTCTATTCTTCCTTTCTGCAACCCCATTCTGTTGTGGATTGTAAGGAGTGGACAACTCCCTCTTAATCCCTGATTCTTTTCATAAGTCTTTGAATTCATTTGATTTGAATTCTCTGCCATTATCTGATCGAAAGGTCTTGATCTTTTTTTCGGTGTGGTTCTCGATCAAGGCTTTGAATTCATTAAACTTGTTGAACACTTCATCTTTGTTCTTCATGAAGTAAATCCATGTCTTCCTAGAAAAGTCATCAATGAAAGAAACATAGTATACATACCCGCTTAGTGAACTTGATGACATTGGACCGCATACATCGGAGTGAATGATTTCCAAGATTCCTTTTGCCTTGCTCTTGCTACTTGGAAATGTCTTCTTTATATTCTTCCCTTTTGCACATCCTTTGCAGACCCCTTCATGTTTTGCTTGAATTTCTGGAATACCTTCAACACCTTTGCTTGCAATTGGTAGTGCTCTGTAATGCACATGTGCAAGCCTTCTATGCCATAGTTCATTTAGCTCTACTGTGTCATGGACCATAGCTTGTTCTGAATGGCCCTCAGCTTGTATAAACCTCCTTCTTGTTCTCTAATCACTATTGCATCATCAATAGTTCCTCTTGGCCACATGATAACTTGGCCATCTATAAATGCAACCCTCATGCCTTTTTCCTCCAGTGCAGATATGGAGAGAAGGTTCTTCTTGAGTCCTGGTACAAATATAACATCCTTCATTTTTATAGACTTTCCAGATTCTAGCTTGTAGGGGGATTTATCACTACCCTTTATTGGATATTGGTAGTCATCTCCTAGCTTCACCTTCTGGGGTGAATTATGTTCGGATAGTTTCTCAAAGGATTCTTTGAAACCTGTCATGTGTTTGGAATCCCCACTGTCAATAATCCAATCTTTGATTCCATGAGTGACAGTTCCCATGAGAGCGGAAATCGGAACATATTCATCCTCGCTTGAAGAGTCTTCACTTTCTTGCTTTACTCTCTTCCTTGGAGGATCATCATCCTCAACAGTGTGAGCATGATATTTTCTTTTGGAGTTCTGCTTCTTCTTGGATCCATTCTTATTCATGGGACAGTTTCTAGCAAAGTGTCCTATTTCATCACATGTGTAACATTTGAGTCTAGGTGAACCTTTTTGATGAGAATGCTTACCTTGGTGATGATGCTTTTCCCTATTTCCTTTCCTTGAGTGTATTGTGAGAGATTGATATTCATTTCCCATATTTTCTTCTTGAGTTTCTATCCGAGCCTCTTATTAAGAGCATTCTTCGCACAGTCTGCTGAACTTGACCAACTTATTCCTACAACAGATTCCTTGGATGAAAGAATCCCATAACCTAGGGAGGCCATTCAATGTTGTCATCACAATTTTTGCATTCTCCACTTCTTTATCTACAGCTTCTAGTTGTTCTTTGATCTGGGAGAACCTTGTGAAGTATTATTGGATGGTCTCCTCATTTTGGATCTTGACATTCTTCAACTGGTTCCTTAGAGACATCTTCCGATTGATGTTCTTCCCTTCAAATAGTTTGGTTAGGGAATCAAACATGGCTTTAGGTGTCTTGAGGGAGGACACCTATGGAATAAGGTGATCCTTGAGAGAATCTGCAATGATCCTCTTTGCCATAACCAACTTCTTCTTATGTAATTCCTTGGCCTCATCTCCCTCTAGAACTGGAACCTCCTCAAGGATTTAGGAGTCCAACTCATTCTCTTATAGGACCAGGGAGATCCTATACTTCCAAGATCAGAAGTTATCAGCTCCCTCAAGCTTTTCATCAAGCTTGGTATGATGAGACATCTTAACTGAGAACCTCAAATGGAAATACAAAATATTTAGATCTTACCAGGTCAAGATGTTGGATCTGGATTTGAAGCTAAAATCCTGCAGTACTGGATCAGGAGCAGATTAGGGTTTTTCTTTTCTCGGAGTTCTGTCCAACCAAATGCTTTGAAATTGATCCCTAACTTCGATTTTGGGGAGGAGAACAATCTAGGCCTGGGCTCACTAAAAAATTCCTCTTCTATGAAAAGCCCTAATTTTCGGCAACAGTGTCGGATCCAAAACTGAAAAACCTCATAATTGGATTCTGCTTCGACAGGCCCGATACGCCCTAGAGAGGAGAGTTATTCCACACTTATTTTTCTGAAAATCTATGGAGAGAGATCCACAAAATAGGAAGCCCTAGTTCCCGCAGCTGCACAATGTCTTCTTCTCAGGTTGGCTCTGATACCATGTTAGTTTTTCAACATTAAGCTAGCATATCATTAGGATCTTTAAACCGAGAGAACAACAAGCACAGCAATCAAACACAAAAGACAATGAACACAATGTTTTTCCTTGGGGAAACCATAAATGGAGAAAACCCCGCAACTTCCTCTACGATAGAATCAGCACCAAAGTGAAACCCAAAAATAGTAAGACAATCTCCTAACAGCAGTAAGCTCTTTCCTCTTGCCCAAGTGTCTTTCTCTTCCTCAACTATGTGCTACACTTGAGTGTGTATGAGATGTGTGCTAGATAGAGAGTCCAACTCTCTATTTATACTAATCCCGACATGACTAAAATCCTACTTGGGCTGACCTCACTAGGAGAGTCTAATAACCCTAGTGCCCCGGAACTACGGAGACTTTAACCCTTAGACAATAGGAGGGTTACCCACAATGACTTGACATGACTTGTTTACATTATTCATTCTCCCGATAAAAACATCAGGGCATGACATGACACAAGAATATCCCAAAATAAACATCGAGTTACAATAGATGAGAAATAGAAGTGAATACATTCTGAAGTTACAATTACATTAACATCATAGATGGATAACTTACATCAAAATGAATTAGATATTAATTTTTATTTTTAATTTCTAGAGTTTTTAAATATATCGGTTTCTATTACGTAAATTCACATGTAAATGCGCATATATGGAAGGAAAGATGTACATTTACGGAAGTAAAAATGCGCATATACGGAAGCTCGCTTCTATAAATGTGCATCTTTCCTTCTGCATATGTGCATTTACGGAAGGCAAAAATGCGCATTTACGGAAGAGAGCTTCCATATATGCACATAGATGGAAGGGAAAATGTGCATATACGAAAGCTCTCTTCTGTATATCCGCACATTTTCTTCTGTATATGCGCATTTACGGAATCCAAAATGTGCATTTACGGAAGCTCTCTTCTTTATATGCGCATTTACAGAAGCCAAATGTGCATTTACGGAAGCTCTCTTCTGTATATGTGCATGTTTTATTCTATATATGTGTATTTATAGAAGGCAAAAATGTGCATTTACAGAAGATCTCTTCTGTATATGCAAATTTTGCCTTCTGTAAATGCACATATACGGAAGCTCGCTTTCATAAATGCGCATCTTTCCTTCTGTATATGCACATTTATGGAAGAGAGCTTCTGTAAATGCGCATTCTTTCCTTCCGTAAATGCTCATATACAGAAGGAAAGATGCACATTTATGGTAGTGAGCTTCCGTATATGCACATTTTTCCTTCCATAAATGCGCATATACAGAAGGAAAAATGCGCATTTACGGAAGCTCTCTTCCGTATATGCGCATATATGGAAGAGAGATTTCATGGTATGTGCATTTTTCCTTTCGTATCTGCACATATATGAAAGAGATCTTCCATAAATGTGTGTTTTTACTTCCGTATATGCAGGAAAATTCGCATATACAGAAGAGAGCTTCCGTATATGCGCATTTTTCCTTATGTATATGCGCATTTATGGAAAACAAAATGCACATATACGCGAGCTTCCGTAAATGCACATCTTGCTTTCCGGAAGGCAAAATGTGCATATATAGAAGCTCTCTTTTGTATATGCATACCTTTCCTTCCATATATCTACATTTACGGAAGGAGAAAATGCGCATTTATGGAAGAGAGCTTCCATAAATGCGCATTTCCTCCGTCTGTAAATGTGCATATACAGAAGGCAAGCTGCGCATATACGGAAGAGAGCTTTTGGATATGTGCATTTTTCCTTCTGTGTATGCGCATATATAGAAGCTCGCTTCCATCAATGCGCATCTTTCCTTTTGTATAGAGCATTTACAGAAGGCAGAAATGTGCATGTATGGAATATCTCTTCCGTAAATGCGCATATACAGAAGGAAAGATGTGCATTTATGAAAACAAGTTTCCGTATATGCGTATTTTTTCTTTCGTATATGAGCATATACGGAAGGAAAAATGTGCATATAAGGAATCTCTCTTCTGTATATGCACATCTTGCCTTTCGTATATGCACATTTACGAAAGCCAAAATGCGCATTTATGGAAGCTCTCTTCCGTATATGTGCATTTTTCCTTCTATATATGTGCATTTACAAAAGGTAGAAATGCGCATTTACGGAAGCTCTCTTCTGTATATGCGAATTTTTCCTTTCGTAAATGCACATATACGGAAGGAAAAATGTGCATATACGGAAGTTGGCTTTCGTAAATGCGCATATTGCCTTATGTATATGCGCATTTATGGAAGAGAGATTCCGTAAATGTACATATACAGAAGGAAATATGCGCATTTACGGAAGCGAGCTTCCGTATATGTGCATTTTTCCTTTCGTAAATGTACATATACAGAAGGAAAAATGCACATTTACGGAAATTCTCTTCCGTATATGCGCATATACGGAAGGCAGAAATGCGGATATAGGCAAGAGATTCCTAAATATGTGCATTTTTCCTTTCGTATATGTGCATATACAAAAGAGAGCTTCTGTAAATGTGCATTTTTTCTTCTGTATATGCGCATTTACGGAAAAGAGCTTCCGTAAATGCGCATTTACGCCTTCTGTAAATGCACATATACAGAAGGCAAGGTGCGCATATACGGAAGAGAGTCTCTGTATATGCACATTTTTTCTTCTGTATATGTGCATATACGAATGGAAAAATGTGCATAAATAGAAGCTCATTTCCGTTAATACGCATCTTGCCTTCTGTACATGCGCATTTACAGAAGGTGTAAATGCGCATATACAGAAGGCAAGATGCACATTTACGGAAGCGAGCTTCTGTATATGCGCATTTTTTTGTCCGTATATGCTCATATATGGAAGGGAAAATGCACATATACGGAAGCTCTCTTCCATATATGCACATTTACAAAAGCCAAAATTTGCATATATACAAAAGTTCTCTTTCGTATATGCGCATTTTTCCTTCTATAAATGCGCATTTACGGAAGGAAGAAATGTGCATTTACGGAAGCTCTCTTCCATATATGCAATTTTTTTCTTCCATAAATGCGCATATAAAGAAGGAAAAATGTGCATATACGAACCTCGCTTCCGTAAATGTGCATATTTACTTCTGTATACGTGCATTTACGGAAGAGAGCTTCTATAAATGTGCATTTTCGCCTTCCGTAAATGCTCATATACAGAAGGCAAGATGCGCATTTACGCATGCGAACTTCTATATATGCACATTTTTCCTTCCATAAATGCGCATATATATAAGGCACAATGTGCATTTACGAAAGCTCTCTTTTGTATATGCACATATATGGAAGGCAGAAATGCGCATATACGGAAGAGAGCTTCTAAAATATGTGCATTTTTCCGTCCGTATATGTGCATATACGGAAGGAAAGATGTGCATTTTGCCTTCCGTAAATGCACATTTATGGAAGGAAAAAAGCACATGTATGGAATCTCTCTTCGGTATATGCGCATATACGGAAGAGAGCTTCTGTATATGTGCATTTATGTAAGCGAGATTCTATATATGCGCATATACGGAAGGAAAAATGTGCATATACGGAATCTCTTTTCTGTATATGTGCATCTTTCCTTCAGTATGTGCGCATTTATGAAAGCCAAAATATGCATATACAGAAGCTCTCTTCTGTATATGCGCATTTTTCCTTCCGTAAATGCGCATTTATGGAAGGAAAAATGCACATATATGAAATCTCTCTTCTGCATATGCACATATATGGAAGGAAAAAATGCACATATATGGAAGAGAGCTTCCGTATATGCGCATATACATAAGAGAGATTCCGTAAACCTAAAGGATTTATGCTCTAACATGGGTATGATTGTTAACATTGACAAAACAAAAGTTATGACTATCAAATCTAAGAACACCACTTTCATGTAAGACAATAACAACTTAGAGGAAGTGACTTCATATAAATATCTCGGAATTGATATCCATCACAAACCTAATCGAGAATAAAATATTGGTAAAAAGATTAATGGAGGGAGGAAAGCTTATTTCGATCTTGAAAATTATCGTGAATCAATAAACCTTGTGATGTGGGATAAAAAGAAGTTCCTCTTAGAAACTCTCATCACCCTTGTACAGGTGTGAAGTTTGCGATTGCACCATCTCTAGAGAATATTGGAGAAATATTGAGAAAATCCAAAAGCATTTTATAAAGTTTATAACATAAAGTTCAAAATAAATATGCACTATCATATTCTCCTCATAGAAGGCTTTCCCCCATCTACATCATAGCTATGATTAGGTGCTTGATGTACAAGAACAAGATAAATAACATGGGAGACCAAAGACTTTCTAAAAATTGCTTTAAATCCCTATCAAAAACAACTACGACTCAAGCAAGGTTATCATAAACATTCCCTCGCTTTGTTAAACCATTAGGGAATTGAGAAAAATGTCACTTTGCAAAATATCGACAGTATTAAAAATATCAATACATCTAAGTTTAAAGAGAATTTACGGTGCGATAAAAATTTAGAGATTAAAAGAAAATCAAGATGTTATAAGGAGGTCATTAACCCTAATCTAGAAAATCAAAAGCATATTTTTGTTTTAACTAGTACAAAGAAGAACATTAATATAGCCAAAATAAGAACGAACTCTCATGAGCTTCATAGTGACACAAGGTGTTGGACAAATCCTAAAGCAATGTGGCCTAAAAATATTTTTCATCTCGGTGAGACTATGAGTGTTGAGGATGAAAATCACTTTCTCTTAGTGTTCCCTTGTGCACCCACATTGGATCACAATTTCAAAATATTTGTTACAATACAAAGCTTCTTAACCATATAACGTATCAAAACTACAATAAGTTAGGAGCTCTTCTCTTTAAGATTTTTGAGGAGAGGAATAAAATTCTAAAGCAAACCAAATAATTCCTTAGTAGTATCCGATACACCAAATTTGGTCTCAATGGATGTTAACCATCATCATCGTCATCATGAATAAGTAAAATTATATAAATGATGAAGGAAAGGTAATAAAATGGTTAGTTAAATGATAAATAGGAAAAATTTCAAAATAGAGATGTTGAGAAATGATTTTAATATATAGATTACTTGTAACATAAAAGATTAAAAATATTTTTTTAACTAGTTTAATGAAAAAAAATCAATATTGTTAAAATAAGAATAACCTCTCACATTTTTCATGGAGTAATACCTAAATTTCTTGGGTTGTTTCAGGTGGCATGATTTGAATCAATAAGCATTTACAGTCCTCACGAACAATGAAAAAACAGCATCTTTTAAAATTCATTTTTATACCCATGTTAAATCTCAATTTCAAAATAAATTTAAACTTCTCTTTAATCTCCTATCAAAATAAAAATTTAAAGCAATCCAATTAATCTATTACCTTTTTTTTGTTTTAAATATTGAAAGTAAAACAAAGTTAAGTTTACTAAACATTTATCATCATCATCACACATATAAATTACCCTCAAAGGGTTTTCTAGTCCAATCCTAAAGAAGTACCGAGCAATGTCATTTCTAACATTGTGGGGATTCTTGCTAGCACACAATACCACAAGTATTTTTGAAGGTAGCTTACACCCAACCTTTTTAGTCTCTTCCTGAATCACCTCCATTGCACATTTCTACAAATCAACAAAGAATTTTATAAATCCTCAAGTTGTCAAAGAGCTAATGGTAGATAGGCAGACTCCCTGGGATTCTTCGATAGAGTGTGCTAGGGAGTTAACTGAGTATATGGCTTAGGTGGACTCTTTTTCTTTGTTAATCTCATTACTTTCACTTTTGTAACAATGTGGGGACTAATAGCAATAACAATGTAAGTTATTAGTTCTTCAAACACTTCTTATTTTGACCACGTCTAAGGATGTTTCCTACTTCAAGTCTTCAGAGATTGGTATCTAGTCATAAAATGGATGTGTAATGATCATTTGATTCAAAATATTACTCTTCAAGATCTAGGTTTCTCATTTCACACATATCTCTTTTATTCATATATTTAAGGAGTTGCGCTGAAGCAAATACCCTCTCGGAGGAAAAACTAACAAGAAATCTCAGTATCTTCCATATCAAGGAATAAGGGATGACATTGTCACTGTACATTCTATGGAAGTGTGATTTTATTTTCTCTTTCATGGTATATGTCATTTAATACATTTTGATATGGGATACACCTTCAAAGTTGTTTTATGTTGGAACTTTCTAATTGGTTACACTGAGGAGAACCATTATTAATATTTTTCCTATGGTTATCAAATTAGATAAAATTTATTGAATCATTTTTTGTCTTAAAAAATAGAATTTTGTATACTTATTTAATCCAATATTTAAATCTTAAATATAACAATTATATTTATAATAATAATTTAATTTATTTTTGCAATAATAGTTAAGCCAATGATATATTTTGATATATTTTTGGTTTTTCAATAAAAGAAATACTTATTTTTTATATATAGCAAACATAAAATATCACAAATAATTACATTTTAATATTATATTAAAATTACCCTTACATTTATATTTTATTAAAACAATATAGTTTTTCCATTCAAGAAGATACTCATTTCATTTTCAATTGTGTTCAATATACACTACCTAAATATTGTGTCACAACTTTGAAACGACGGTAGTTTATAGATTATATAAGACAGATTTTGAAAACCATTGAGGGTGGAGGCATAGAGGAACGGTGGTGGAACCGAGATCGGGAGTGACATAAATGGGGAATAATGGTGAGTTGACATCTATAGATCGGATGATCTAAGTGGATTCTCATGAAGGTTAGAGTCAGCGCTTGCTGAGCTCCAGTCATTTAAGGGCATAAGTACGTCGCCGCCGTCGTCGCTGGAAAAATATGTCGCAAATGCTAGATCTCCATGGCATCATGGATGGACTCATGGAGCCCCATGAGCTGCCAGAGTCTTTAAGACTCTGCAGCTCGGTCGTTGGCTCTTGTCATGCAATATGGGCTCACTACAATAAAACCATGTGATTAGCATCTCTTTTAGCTTCCTTTTTAGTGTCCACTATAACTTTTAGTGTATTTTTCATCATTTTTGGACAAAGTGGACACTTTTCCATGGGATGGCGCTTTTAATGGCGTTATTTGCATCCCATTTTAAAAATTGGCGCTATTTTGGACGCTAATTAATGTCTCAATTAGCATCCCCATTAGCATCCCAATTAGCATCCCAAGTTAAAAGTTGGTGCTATTTTGGACGGATCATTAGCATCCCAATTAGCATCCCAACTAGCATCCCAATTAGCATCCCAAATAGCATCCAAATTGTTGTCCCGCATAATGTCCCAATTTAAAAGTTGGCACTATTTTGGACGATAATTAGCATCTCAATTAATGTCCCAATTAGCATCACAATTAGCATCCCAATTAGAATCCCAATTATCGTCCAAAAAAGTATCCCATATAACGCCCAGGATAGCCTCCAAAAAAACATCTGGAATAGCACTAGGAATTGCACTAGGTTTAGAGCTAGGAATTGTGTTTGAAAAACGTCAGACATAACGTCAAATTTATCAATGTCAACGTCAATGATCAAAGTCAGTGTCAATGTCAATGATCATGATTCATGTGATAGTACTTTTGGATCTTAATTTATCATAGTGGCACCTAAATTATCGTAATCATGACACTTTTGGATATTGATTAATCCTTATGAGGGGTAAATTACCTTAATGTCACCTAAATTGCTCTAATGGAATTTGAGTGTCCCCAACAACATTTGATAGACCCTAATGGCATTTGATTGGCCCTAACAACATGAAGATGATGCATTACAATAATTATGATGGAGTGTATGTATATGATTTGGTAAGTATAAGACTATATCATCCATTCCTATGAGGTAGTAGGGTTCCTTGCTCATTATTATTGCAATTATATTGATGATGAATACGACGACGACAATTATGTTAATTTATTGTATGATGTTGATGACGATGTGTATGCCAACGATGATTATGCATGTGGTAGCACTTTTGGATCCTAATTTATTCTAATGGCACCTAAATGTCTGTAATGACATCTAAACAACCCTATTAACATCGAAAATACTGTAACAACGTATAAAAGACCTTAACAATTACATGACATGAATCCTAATGGTGATGGGTGATTAAGAACACTAATGGCATATGAGTGACCATAATGACAAAGATGGTGATGATTTTGTTAATGATGTACTTAGTGTTGAAGATGAGGATGATAATGAGGATAATGATCAAGATAATGTTGATGTACCATATGGAATTGATGATGATGATGATGATGACAACATCGATGTCCACAATGATGATGAATGCCATAATACTTCTTGATACTGACTGATCCTAATGGAACTTAAATGTTCATAATGACATATGAGAGACATATTAATATCACCTAAATTGTTATAATGACATTTAGTTCTTGTCGACGACATTTTAGTGACCTTAATGCAATTTGAGTGATTGTAACAACATGACATGGATTGAAATGGTGATGACTGATGATGAACCATATTGACATATGAGTGAACTTATCAATGATGATGACAATGATGTGGTTGATGATGTATTTGTTGATGAGTACGATGATGACCATGATGTTTTTGATGATGTACTTATTGATTTGATGTTGATGATGATGCAATGTATGATGTACTTGACGTTGACATTCACTTGTCCTCGACAACATTTGAGTGACCTTAATAGCATTTGAGTGACCTTAATGGCACTTGTCCTCGACAACATTTCAATGATAAGTTGGATGTGGTAAATTTATTACAAAATATTAGCTACTGTATATAGATAACCACATTAATTGGAAAAATGTTAATGATAAACTAAGTTGTCTACCTCGTCAAAATTGTTCATTACTGCAAGATGGAACATTACTGTAGTAAAGTTCATATAATTATTCAATAGTGTGCATAATATTAACTAAACAATCATTGACATTTCATTATTCAATGCATAATCAAAAAAGGGGAACACATGTGGTTAAAATAAATTGAAAAAAAAAACATTTGCTAAGCCCGTGATAAAATGACTATTTTAAACAATGATTTCCATGTACATTTAAGTATAGATCTGTTAAGAAGCAACCTTTTGAAAAATTATAATCAAGAAACTAATTCAAAATTACTAAATCCATGTGATAAAAAAACAATTTCAAAGCTTTGGACATAAGATCATAATTATTCAAGTAATATGGATTAGAAATACTGTAAAATTAGAAGTCTTTTTCATTTACACTATTATCATTGTATATGTCATCCAATGCTTCCTTATCAATGTTGATATGGTCCTATAAGTTTTTTATATTATTCTTTCTACACCATCCTACTAAAGTGGTATTATAATCATCTTCATCTTCACTTTCTTCTAACTCCAGATCATCCAATTGATTTGCACCATATCGATTCTCATCTAGCTTTGGATCATGTTTATTAATGGCATGAAAAATGTTGTCATGTTGTGCTTGGACATCTTCATCTCCATCTTCTTTTGTTTGAACATCTTCATCTTGAACATCACCATGGGTGGCCATTTCTTCATTATTCTCTAATCTCTCATCTAGAATTGGTTGGATATCATTGTTTTGATCAATATTCATCGAGGCATCATCAAATACATGTCTTAATATTGGATCATAATGTATGACAAATATCCACTTTAAATCCAAAATATATTCATAGAAAAACACCTGCACGTGAACGATAATCTTATATTAGACATGCTAGTATATTTTTTAATTAATATGCACATTTATATTCATAATACACTATGAATTAACATATTGTATATAACCATTGATTCTTGTGATTATAGTTATGTTATATTGATAATAATACCTTCTCACAATGAATTGGTAAGACATAGGGCTCCTTATCTTCTGGTAGGTACCTTGAGGAATCTATAGAAAATAATCCACTATGGGTATCATGTCTTCATGTCCTCTCAAATGCCTCATACCATCTACATTTAAAAATACAACATTTGAGACCGGTAATACAACTCAATAATTTCTTGGATTTTTCCAACATACTGAAGATTCCCTTCAATAATATTTTTATCTTTTGAACTTGCTCGACTTGATTGCTTGAAATCAACCATGACACAACAATCAAAGGACTATATTTTTAAGTCTATTCTTTCCACAAAAAAGTGTCGACCATATGCCCACATTGCAGGATATCTCCTCAGCTGTATCATACCATTTGTTTTAGTTCAACTAGAAAATATCTATATATGCATTATTAAATAGTCAATAGTGTCAACAATGTTTTGTAAAAAATATTTTGTGAGATTTATAAATGTACCTTTCTTTCACATCCTCTAGACATGTTGATCTCATCTTCTGTTATTTTTGCATCATTTCCTTCTTCATCTATTTGATTTTGAATTTGTTCACTAACCCATTGTAATGTGCAATCTTTTCCCCATTCCCCATACAAATCCATGGGAAGTGGTGTATTCCTTCAGTTTTATCTCTTAAATTGTCTCCTTGCTTCTAAAACTTCTTTCCTTTTCTTTCCATACAATTCAATCCATTTATTCATACAATCCATGTGGTAAAGAATAAACTTGTCAAGCACAATGCGTTCATCAACACCTATTGAAATCAACATGTACATTTTAAAATTGAAAATGCCACTATTATATTTTTGAAATAATAATTTTATAGAGTAAATGATTGGAAAAATAACCACAAAGATCATGCTTTTACTCACCAACTTCTATTTGAACACCATTAGATTGAGGTTTCTCTCCATCTATAATATCTTATGCACGTGCTTCATCCCATATTCATGGACCATCTTCATAATATTTACCAAGGAATTCACATAGAAAGAAAAAGGATTCATTCAATACATATCCTTCAGCCATGCAACCCTATAGATGTGCCTTTTGTCGTACATATATTTTTAGTGTTCTCATATACCTCTCAAAGAAAAACATCCACCTTGTTGATACAACACCTGCCATTTCAATGTCATCTACTAGGTGTACAAGAAGATTAACTTGAAGGTCCATGAAACTTGTAGGGAGCTACTTTTCCAATAAACATACAATTTATGCAATTCCGTTCTTCCATGTTCTTAATTCACTCTCATGGATCTCCTTGGAGGACACCCACCTAATATAACATTGGTAAATTAGTATGAACAACTAATGAAATTAAAAATGCAATGTATTACAACTTTCTCTTACATACATAAACATTTTATGTTGCATACCTTGTAAATGCTGACAACCGACTTATGGCACTCCTCAAATCAGCGGTAAGGCATGAATCCCCCCTAATCGCCAAGGGCATGATATGCTATCAAATTATAAAATAAAATGAGATTAGTTCATTATTTTAAATATGAAATATCATAAAAAAGTATGGTAATTATATGATAACAATAACAGTTATGTTATGTTGATACCTTCATAAAATTATGGAAATCATGTGTTTTAAATCTAGTGATATAGCCATCAACTGTGAAATATTTATTCAATGATAATCCATAGCCAATAGGTGTCCGTATTGTACAGATAACATTTTTTAGTTTATCTATCTCTTTATTTTTCAAAATCCATGGAGCTTCTGCATAAGTTTCATTTTCTCTATTTGGCCACAAATGTCTTCTATCAAATTTGGTACATGAAAAAGCAATGTCTCTTCTTGAAGATAAAATGTCTTTATCTTTATCTGATATATGTATATATATATATAGAATCTATGACATTTTTTAATATGTACATAGAATCTAATAGATGGCATATCAATAGATCCTTCCAATAAGGTAAATCATAAAATATGGATTTTCTATTCATTCCTCGTGGCATATCAACCATAACTTGTTCTAGTTATTCAATTGGTGGATCCTGGAAAATAAAATGTTCTCGAATTTTTTTTCCAGCATATTCATACTTTTGAAGCCAGTCAGCTAGACCCATAACCTTGGGAGGGCCTCTACTTTCAATTTTCCCATCAAACTGTTTCTTGAGGTGAGTCTTGAACTTATGATCTATTGGTAGAAAGACCCTATTGTTTGCATAAATAAACTTGTGTAGATATTTAGAGAAGCACCCCTGAAAATGTTCTGCACATCTTGGACATGTGCAAACCCCCTTTGTTTGAATCCCTGCACTTCAATAACAATGTTTAGAGGAAAAAAATAGTATAATGGATCTATGCAAATTGAACCAAAAATTAAATATGATGTGAGAATATGTAAAATAATTTTTGTACTTAAACATACGCCAAGTCCTAAGAAATCGTGAATTGTCCAACATAGTACACCATAAAACATGAATGACCTATTTGATGGAGGACATGATATGTCATACATTGTTATGCCTTTCCATAACAATTACATCTCATCAATAAACGACACTAGATAAATATCCATTGTTTTCACTTGGTGTTTTCCTGGAACAATGAGACTTAGCATAAGGTGCTCCTTTCTAACACTCATCCATGGGGGGATATTGTATACTATCAATCCAACTTTCCAAACAGTCTAATTTGGGATTAGGAATGAAAAAGGGCACACTCCATCGATTGAAAGGCCTAACCTAATACTACGTGGTTCATCTTTGAATTTTCTTGGCCATTTATCTTCTATGTGTTTCATTTCTTTGGAGTCTACTGGAATTCGCATGAATCCATATTTACTCCTATTCTTCGCATGCCAATCCATCAACTGTGCAAGTGACTTGTAATGAAACATTCATTGAAGTCTAGGTATAATTTCCATGTGCCGTAAAACCTTATTTGGAACTGTAGCACTATGTAGATCTGTACGATATCTCTTATGCTTTCATACAGGACATTCTTGATGGTTTTTATAGTTGTCTCTGTATAAAATGCAATCATTCTCACATGCATGAATTTGGTTATATTCAATCCCCAAATGTACCAATATTTGACGCGATTCTCTGTAAGTTGAAGGCAACACATTATCTTCAGGGAATATTTTATCTTTTAGTGCCCTGTAATATTGTCATACGCCGAATAAATTAAATATTTCAATTCTTTAAAATACATTGTTTAAGGAAAAAACACATAAATTAAAATGAAGTTAATAGATATATACAAGTTAGTAACAACAATTGACTATGAAACTCCACAAAGATAATTCAACTCACCTTAGAAGGGTAGTGAATCTCTTGTCAGACCAACCAAACAATGACTTGATTTCTAGTAATATTAGTGTGCAACTTAGTTTTGATGTTCTACTTGCACCCGATTTGAACAAAACTATCTTCGCTGCTTTCTTGATGGAGTCACTAAGGTTTATATTGTCAACATTATGTTGTTGGAAATTTCTCTCTGTATCATCATTATTGTCAACTATAGGATCATCATTATTTTAGTTTCCAAAGAAACCTGTGAGCATTTCATTCAATCCTTCTTCATGCACTTCATTTTCATCATTATCTTCACTAGGAATGCTAGGTGGCATGTCATCATCATATGCTAATGCCATCAATTGTTCAAATGTTTCACGTGGTAATGCTCTCTTTAATGCTGCTCTTTTTGCCTTAGTATGATTTAATAGATGGTTTGGATCATCTCGTCCAAATCTTAAGAGCCTAGTTGGATCTTGAATGCCAGTAGGTGCGTCAACATCAACAAGATCAACCTAACATACAATGTAGCGATTATGTATTATTAGACAACCATTTGATAAAATATTGAAACCATTTCAGTTATAAGAATAAAATAGTATACAAATCAATCAATATAAACGCTCTCTCTCTCTCTCTCTCTCTCTCTCTCTCTCTCACACACACACACACACACATTAGAGTATACTTTTCATTCATTCATAAAAAAAATTATAGTTCATAACATAAACAATTTTTTTCTGAATTCTTAGTTTAAAAAACAAGCCACGCTCATTTCTTATTTTTTGGTTTTCTTCCCTTAGGAATATCCCTAGGGAGGCCTTCCTCTTCTCTCTTCTTTCCTATAGGAGTACATTTTATAAAGGGGTAGTTAATCAATAACTCATCCCCAATAGTGAGGTCTATAATAGCCTCAACCATTATAAATCTTTCAACCTATCTTTCCATATCTCCCTCTTTATCATTTATAACCTCAACAAACTGACAATTTGGTCTTATAGTAGGGTCCTTTCCCTTACTACTATTTATAAATCCTGCATTATTTTTATGTGTGTATGCACAACCATCTATATAAAAGAGATTACCTCTATTCACTTTGTCACCTCTTTTCATCTGCAGATGATGTGTATACATATTTGAATTTAGACCATATGCAAACATACTATGCTTGTATTCCACTAGTATCCTTCATTGACCACTTGAATATGATGGCCCGTAATATGGCATTAATCTCATAGTGGTTTGTTGTGAGCTTTTTATATGTTTCGATCCCACATGGACATTTTCGATAATAAAGAGGCCCAAATTCGCTCCATGAATATTGGAGGGGTGTATCATGTAGCTGTATCCCCAGAATTGAAACAGCTCATATGCAACAGGTAGTTTTTGGTCACTAGGCCAAGCATAATATAATTCTCAATCAAATGTTTCTTTGTAAATTGATCTCAACTCCAAGGGAAATTCATCATCTCTGTCACATTCATTCTCATATGGTTTATACTCCACCTTTCCCTTGTCCTTGAGTAGTTTATGCATCTTTAAACTTGTTCTCGTTCTCTTACTCGTTTTCATGATCATCTTCTGAGTTTTTATATGTGCAAATGGAATTGTTATATGTATCCGTTGATTGAAATTCATCACCCTCTAAGCTAGAAGAAGGTGACCTAGGAAAATTTAAACCAAGAACCATCTCCTGCAGGTTTTTAATATCAAAAAATATTAATTTTTCAAATAAAATATTCAAAATGTGACTATATTATTTCTACATGTGTCTTATGTAAAATATGAGGATGGGCTTACCACAATTCCTATTGGATCCGAATCAATTGTAGGAGGCATAGTACCCACTTGTAGATCATCATTTATGTAATGTCTTTGTACAATACCGCGTTTGAATTCTTTCTTTCCACGACATTCATAGCATCCACATACAACAATTTTCTCAAAATATTCATCCCATGTAGAATAATCATTACCAACCTCTTGTTCAGTGTGTTATGCTTCTATTGTATTTGTAGAATCCATTGTCATATCTTCTTCCACCCACTGTCCTCTATGTGATTTAACAGTAGGATGTCGACGGCTACATACACCCTGTTGTTGCTCCCTAGAAAACTGCATCAAATTTGTATTTTCTCCAATTGAAGTAGCAACCTAAAATAATCAACAACATGCATTAATTATTTATTTCCATGAAATAATAAAACTTCCGCATAAAAAGGTATTGAAGTTCTCATCACATGTAATATCACCAAGACAAACCTCATGTTCACTGCACTCATTTTCTGGTGTATCTGTTGAATCAATCGTCATATCCTCTTCCACCCACTTTGTATTGTGATGTATTTTAATAATACGGGCTTCACCTCCACGTATATATAATCGACCACATGCATCATTTGTTGACAATATTGAATAATAAACTTAATAATGTAATTTTTTTATGAAAAAAGATTGGACAAAGCACTAAATTATGATATTTAATAACTCAATGTGATATTTTTGTACTCTGTTTCATACATCATGTCTTACGTTCTCCTTTGAAATATCTCGATCCATGTCCATTTCCTCCTTTGATTCCTGTATAATAATATGACACAAGATTTAGTCCAAATTTTGATAAATAGAGAAAAGTAATACTATGCACTAGAGAACAAATTTTGAACATGCCTTTAAACTCTAAATTCATAAGAACTTTAAAATATAAATGTGTTGGCATGACATGTTTATATCATTTTTATATGATTTCATATATTTATCATTTATAGTACCATATTTTTTTTTTCTAAACAACCAAGGAGTTGGAATTAAGAGTGATGTCGAGTGGGGGTATAATACATATACTATGAAATCTATAGAAGTTTATCAGCTTAAAAAAACTAGTAAAAGGAACAAGTTACCAATGAGGCTACTTTCTATGGGGTCATGCTTTTTCTAATAACATATTAGCTTTAACTCCATATATTCGATCAAATAATACTCTAAGTCACAATTTAACATTGTTTCAAGGAATATAAAAAATTTGTTTTTTTCTAATAACATATTAGCTTGAACTCCATATATTCAATCAAATAATATTCTAAGTCACAATTTAACATTTTTTCAAGGGATATAAAAATTTGTCATTATTAGTCCCTACAAATGGCACTGACTATTGATTATTGTTTTTATTTTTTCAATTAGTTGAATGGATTGAAAAAAATTACTTCAATTTTACAATGTTTGCAAAAAATTATCATTAAAATGTTTTTCTTTTTAAATTCAAATAAGCATTTAACTACGGTTTGGTTGGATAAAAAGAAGTTGATGTGGTGTGTTTTTTCAATGCCAAATCACAAAACATATTAAATTTTTATAATAATAATAATAAATAATTAAAAACACAATGCATAATTTTTATATGGTTGTTGTATTTTTGGAAGGTAAATACATTTTTTAATTTTAATTTTTTAAATTTGATATGACATTTGAAAAGGGATTGCATATGTCATAGATTTTAAATTATTAAATACTCATTCACAATGACATATTAATGAATTGGAGTTGTCAAAATAATAAGTAATAATAATTCAATATTAACAATTTCATTTAAGTATATAAATTTGAAATTAAAATTAAGATATTTTTTGAATTTATTAATAACTTGTAAAAAGATGAAGTCTTATGTACATATGATATTTATAAAGAAAAACAATAACTAAATACTAATAATCTAGTGCTACTAAGCCTAGGATAATCAACTAAGTTCCATGTGGAAAGTGAGCACCTTCTTCCATTGTGGCACGGAACCAAACACCCTATTCTTTATTTTCTCGTCTTAATCTATATGTAAAAATGAATCAATGAACAAAGAAAACAAAGCATAAGAATAAAATGAAAAATGCTTACTAAACATGGGAGAGATAGTAATAATAGTTCATACTTCATGGCCATGCCATTGAATGGCCTACCATTCTCACACATGCAGTGCACATCTTCCCAAAACATCTACTTCTCAAGAACACTTGCCACTTGGAAAAGAATGTTGCATAGTTTATTTGTTGGGGGGCATGTAGGGAGAGACAAATATTATGTTAGATATTTTGAAATTTCCTAACCTATATGTTTCTTTGTAAGACAATTTACTACTAGTGATATGAATATGTTTGTAGTTATTTCATTTTATCTTGAGTGAACATCCCTTCTACAAATTACTATCAATGGGGTTTCTATAGTTCTCTTTTCATGGTTTGAGAAATCCTTTTACTTATTTAAAGCACCAACAATGACCCAGTCACATTTCAATAAAATAAAAAATGGTGGTCTCTTAGTCTATGATTGTTTGGCTATCTACTTCAATTTGTGTATAATTTCTAATCATATTTAGAAGTGAACTGTTTGTGGAAACATGTGAATATGTCTACCTACATCAACTATAGTGACATTTGTTGGGAGTATAAATCCTTGTTTAGAGATTAAAGTCTTTTAATATAACATATTTATCTAGCTATACATCTAGAGGAGTATAAAGTTTCTTTACTTAAATTGCTTGAAATTTGTATTTTATGGGTTTTGTTTGTGGTTATTTTGTACAACATATTTATCTGGTTAGACATTTGGAGAAGTATAATGTTTCTTTAATTTATCTAGAATGACATTTAGTGTTGTTTATAATTGTCATGAGTCAGTGATATTCATGCAAGAAATGAAGACTTGTAGAGGAGCACTAATCAAACCGACCATTTGAATTTCATTTTGATGATTTTTTATGAAAAACGAGTGAACATTAGTAGCTTGGTTCATAAAGGATACCATGTGGAGCGACCCAGATAACTGTGCATAAAAAATCTACCCACCTCAAAATATGTGCCAAAGATTCCAAACAAATGGATCTCTCTACTCCATCAAGTAATCAACCACTAAAAACATGACACGTCATTGTAAATTTAACTTCCACCTTAGCGTTCCATCACCAAGCAAATGATAATAAACCCTACAAAAATAAGCTTTTTGAAAAATAAATCACCATAAAATGTATGCAGGAATAGAACTCTCCACTAAAATAGTCATAAATAGAAATACACTTCAATTTTCCCATTACTGCAATTCACTTTAATAAATACAAAAAAAAACACATAAAAAATACACTTCAAATTATAAAGCAAAGAAAAACAAAAAAAAAAATACCAGGAGAAATATAAAATAATTTACATACATAGTTTTAGCTTCTCATAAAACATTTTCATAACCATACATTAATTCTTCAATTCACCTATAAATTCAAGAGGAATTCAGGGAGATGAATACACGTTAGTGTGAAAACTCCCCTTAGTGTGAAAACTCAGACCTCCACACGTGCAAACTCAGGGTCGTGTCCCAACTCATGGAGCAACCTAGAAGCCTGCCTAACCTACACAAATCATAGGATAGTCATAAATCATTATAATATAATATTTAAATAATTATTATTATTAATCTAAACCAAGGTACACCAATGAGCAACAATAGAGAGATGTGTTAACTAATACAATTGAACCAGGGTAGAAAAAAAGCATTGGGCATTGGTAGGTGGGTTCACATAGGGAAGAAGAAAAAAAAATTGGGCATTGGTAGCATTGTTCACATAGGGTAGGGAAGGGTTCAAATTATGCATGGGTGCCTAGAACCCAAAGGGAGGGGATGGCTCAAATATGAACGTTGGATTTCAGTTGGACGCTAGATTTCAGGGATGGCTCTGTTTTTCTGACCTGGCACGAATTTGGGCACAATTTTGGATGCTATAGAGAGCGTATTAGTGGCTAAACTAGATGTCAAATAAGGCGCTACTAGCCCCAAGAGAAGCGCCCCAAAACAATTACATTTTTCATGGTTAGGATACCCTGACCTAGTGCGATATTGGGTGCAACTTTGGATGTTACAGAGGGTGTCTAGCTGAGAGTATTGGATGTCAGGACGCATTCCTTGGAATTAATTCATTGGTTAAGGATGATGTTTACATTTAGAAATAGAAAAACACGCCATATCTAATTTTTGCCAATGAAACTTCCTCAAAATCACGCCAAACGTTTATTCAGTCACTAAAAAGAGAAACCAAGATGTGTTCTTTCTTATTCGGTCAACCACTTACTCAAAATCGCACATGCAAAGATGAATCCACTGATACAATGGGAAGAGGAACAAGCAAGCTCCAAAATAGCATAATCACAAGAGAAAAGATAAATATACTACTACGAAGGACAGAGGAGCAACCAAGTTCCAAAATAGAACAATATTACCTCAAAGGTAGAGATTTCGAAGAGAAAATAACCCAAAATTTGTCTTAGGTTTTTGAAGAGCTCCTCCGGTTGGATTTGCTTCACGATTTTAGCTTGAGGTTGAATGTATGGATCACCAATTTACCCTTCTTAATTTCTGATTGAAGCAGAGGGTTGAATATTTTTATTTGAGGAAGGTGATTCAACATTCAAGAGTAGAGAACATAAACCTTTGGGGTTTAGCTAGTGAGAGGCACTCAAGTATTCAAAATGGAAACTGGAGAAGGAAACACTCAAGGAAGAAAGTTACGGCTTACATGGATTGGAATATTACTAAGATTTTTACCAATTTAATATATTTCTTATTTTTTATTGCACAAAAAATGTTTTTATAAACACTAAAAATTTTAAATTTTTATTTGCATAGGAAAATGTTACCAACACATATTCATTGTTAGCCTCTTTAGGAATAGAAATATTTGAAAAACTAAAAAACATTCCTCCTAAAACATTGATACAAATAGCTCAACTACAATCCCAACAAAATTCTCAAACTCCTTGTGCTAATGAAACGATTTGGTGGGAATCGATTGATTCTCCATGCACTCCTGGGTCAAGTAAAGGATCTAGGAAAAAAATAGCAAAAAAATCAAGCAAAGCTACTGAGCAAGGTGTTGAAACTTCTGGTGTGGCTACAACACCTGGAACACAAAATTCTAGTTCTTGTTTCGGTTCCTATACATCAACGATTGGTACCATAGGTACATGGATTGAGTATGATTGTCTCACTGGTGAAATTAGATGAACAAGTGCTGGGACAACATTCATGGATAGGTTGAGAGAGGCATGTTTTAAAATATTTAGAGACCATTTACATCTCCTATTTTTAAATATTCCCCTTCACCTCAAGAAGATGGTCATACAAGATATGGAAACAGAATTCGGGGAGGGTTGGTCAGTGAGGAAGATGCAAAGAGAGATGTCAAAGAATTGTAAGAGGTTTTGGTGTAACCAGTCCAAAAAGATAGAAAAAAATTCATCCTGATGAGAGGTATAGAAAGAGACCAATGGACATACCTGTGAAGGTATGGAAAGAGTTGGTAAAAAATTATGAAAAGTTGGATGCACAGAGAAAGGCTGGCAACGAGAGTATCCAGGTATTGTATTTTCCTTTTAAAATAAATTTAAATTTCTAAATAGAATTCTCAATGATCATGATGTTTCTAATTATTTTATGTTGTAGGACAAGGCCACTAAGGCACGATTGGCAAAGATAAATGCCATGCATCGAAGTGGCCAAAGAGGTCTCAAGGCCCTGATTACTAGTTTTGTAAGTATCTACAAATGGCCGTTAATTTTTTTTAAGTTTTCCTTGTTAAGAATAAATGTAATACATCTAATTTGGCCATGTGCCATATCTCATAGGAAAAAAAGTACAATCTCCATCCAAATAACATCGAGAAAGAAACAATGCAACATAAAAATGGACCGACTTTATTATTTGGATGGAAAGTGAGATATTTCCCATAGCAACTATATATATTTTCCATATGGCATATTTAAGTTCTAGGATTAAAGTCCCTTCAATAAAAGATTGTTTTCCTAATATTGCAATAATAGGCCTATTTAGCATTGTAATGCAAAATAAGAATGAGATTTTCCAATTGATTTCTTGCAAATATTAGATTTGTTAACTATGATATTTAAATAGTGCAATTTTGTGTTAGTAATTGTCCTATATAGGTATCATAAGCATGCGAATTGGCAGGTTGTGCTTACATATAAATCATAGCAAGTGTATCATTTACACAATTGTTTTGTAGACACCACCCATATGTTAAAGTTTTGGTATTTTTCAAAATTTTAACTAACTTGTGCAATAAATCAAACCAAGTACTCAAAAGGATCAAGTAAGAGTACAGTCCACCCTAGAAAATCACATATCAGACACAGGAAGCCCACAAAAGTCATGGTTCATATCAGAATGGTAAGAATAGTCAACAACCTAGTCAAGAAAGGTTACCACAATTCATGGCCCATCCCCAGAGGACTTACACAGTTAATGGTAACCTTGTTGATGTTCTTAGTAATAAAAATGGTTTCCAGATGTAAGACAATATAATGATGATTGTCTCAGAGCCTGAGATTGAAATCCAGATAACCAACATTATTCCAAGCCTATTTGGTGTGACATTAGGGCAAATATTCAATGCTATACTCCATGTAATATTTTCAAAGGTAAATATGTGAATTCAACTCTCCCTGTAGCTTACACATGTTATATGCATGTGTAAGAACACCATAACACAATCAAACAAAGTCAAATTATGCTGGGCATTGTAAACCATATTATCAGGCTCATGACTACATTATATCATTTCATCAAACAATTTGATCCATGTTAGGGTTAGTACCAAACCCATGTATCAAAGTAGTTTAATTATGAATGCCTCTAAGGGTTCCTCAAACAACCTCCTCCCTATAAATATTTGAATCCGACCCTCCCTGTAGCTTACACATGTTATATCCATGTGTAAGAACACCATAACCCAATCAAACAAAGTTAGATTATGTTGGGTGTTGTTCAGGGACTCAAAACGCATGATTTGCAAAGACAATAGATTGAGGCATTGTAATCCATATTATCAGGCTCATGACTGCTTTATATCATTTCATCAAAAAAATTGATGCGTGTTAGGTTCAATACCAAACCCATGTATCAAAGTAGTTTAATTATGAATGTTCAGTTTTCCCACAAACTTCTCCATTTCTTGAATTCCTCTAAGGCTTCCTCAAACAACCTCCTCCGTACATATTTTAATAAAACAATGGTGAGGGCCTTAATGGAAATTCCAACGCTTCATTAGAATCCCACATTTTGGCTAAGATGTGTAGAATTTTTTCATAGGCCTCAGAAGTGTGTCGATAATTAGTCTAATAGGAACTGTGAACCTAAAATCAATGGATTTATAGAGCACATTATATGCTTATGACAAAGTTCATAAAAAATGTGGAAATAAATATGATATATAATACAAAGGATTCCTACAATATCATTGTGAGTTGCCCCAACAAAATTATCCTTTCCTATGAGCTCTTGAGTTATCTTCGAGTTTAGGACCATCATGTCATCAAACTAGCCACAGTCAAGACTTTGATCAATCCTTTGGGAGCTCTAAAACACACAGTCCGACAAAAAAACCGCAATCAATGGTAAGCATTTGGGTGGAAGCTAAAAAACAACTTTGTGTGGAGGTTGCATGCAGTGTTGAAGTTAATGCATAAATTCCATTTTTCAATATGTAATTGCTGGAAGATGTTAACAACAAATTAATAGGTTGTAGTATAAACAAAATAGTCCCTAGCTCTAACTGAGTTATTAATGAGGGACCTGTGGAGATCATAGGAACACTAAGGCAATGGAGTGAAGGAAATGAGCAGCCTCAAAGGGATTCCAACTCACCAGTCCATGTGGACACCCATGAGAAAACAAGGCAAGAAGTCAAATAACTTAGATGCATCTTGTCTCTGTTGAGCATGGTTTTCGAATTGATGTCAAATGGGGTCAAAGTAAATATCAATCATCTAATCCTAAGAACTAGTCTGAGACCTCAAAGAGAATATTTGTAACCCGATTTAGTGAAATGGAACATTGGAATGAAGATCATTAATCTTGTGATCATTAAGATCACTAATCTCAAGGAGAATGATGATGCTAGACAAGTATGAGGACACCAGTATTGAGTGAATCTACCCATGAAGATACAAGGGCACTAACGTCATATATTTTTCATCAAAGAACACCATAACACAATCAAACAAAGTCAGATTATGTTGGGTGTTGTTCAGGGACTCAAATCGCATCAGTTTGGGACTAGTCAGATCTGATCTAGGGCCACTAATTTGTTGTTACATATATGAGCAGCCAGCAGTTAGGGTGCTGGAAGAATGAAGCTATAGGATTGGTAACCTTGTTGATGTTCTTAGGAATAAAAATTCTTTCCAGATGTAAGACAATATAATGATGATTGTCTTAGAATCTGAGAGTGAAATCATTTAGATAACCAACAATATTCCAAGCCTATCTGGTGTGACATTAGGTAGAGCTTCAATACTATCCTCCATGTAATATTTGCAAAGGTAAATATGTGAATTCGACCCTCCCTATAGCCTAAACATGTTATATGCATGTGTAATAACACCATAACACAATCAAACAAAGTCATATTATATTGGGTGTTGTTCAGGGACTCAAAACGCATCAATTTGGGACTAGTCAGATCTGACCTAGGGCCACTAATTTGTTGTTACAAATATGAGAAGCCATCAGTCAAGATGCTGGAATAATGAAGCTATAGGATTGGTAACCTTGTTGATGTTCGTAGGAATAAAAATGGTCTCCAGATGTAAGACAATATAACGATGATTGTCTCAGAATATGAGAGTGAAATCATTCAGATAACCAACAGTATTCCAAGCCTATTTGGTGTGACATTAGGGAATATATTCAATGCTATACTCCATGTAATATTTGCAAAGGTAAATATGTGAATTCGACCCTCCTTGTAGCTTACACATGTTATATGCATGTGTAAGAACACCATAACACAATCAAACAAAGTCAGGGTATATAAAATTCATGTTAATGGAACTTGAATCACTAATGCAGCAATGATTTGACAATGGCAGTTGCTCATTTTGACTTCTCTTGGGGAAATGGTTAATATCATCAAGAAACTCTTGAAAATTTTAAAAAGGCCGTGAAGAACACCAAGAAGATTTGTGATGTAAGTTTGATTTTCCATTCTTTCATTATGATTCCATTATCTTTTTTATCTGATGCATACTGATAGTGAGATAAATTGAAAGTCAACACAATTAACAAAAGAAAGAAAATAAACTACCATTGTTAGAAGGATCTAAAAAGAATCTCTAAGGGGGAGGGGCACATCAAAAGGTCGTTAGTAGTCATCCCCATTCCTTGAAGAGAGTGTTGGAGACCCAAAGCCCATTTTAACAAACTTCATTTGCAAATCTGCTTGGTAACTAATTTCGCCCTAATTATTTAATAGATAATCCTCTTCGGCCCGAAAATTCCTGATATTTGTGGATTATTTAGGGTTTTGACATGTTACTGATTTAAGTGACAGATTCTGTTACAAATTTTTAGCATATTTTACCTTTAGTAGATAGTTGTAGCATGAAGGTTTATGTTGACCAACACTATGTTAAAGTGTTGGTAGTAACAGTGATTTTCAGCGTAATTGAAGAGCCTATTTTAAGCACTGCTACTATCTCTGTTAAACTGAGAAAAAACACCAGTTATTAACGCTTATTACATTTATTTCATGTTTGTGTTGATCCCCTTGAACTGCTAACATAATTGTGTGGATAAATAATTACCTTGATTATTTTACTAGAACAACAAATTACCTTGATTACAAAAAGAGAAATTGACCATGACTGTGTGGATAACCAGGAACTGCAACAATTAAGTACTAAGTGTACCTATTTTTCCTCACATAGATACTTTTTTGAATCATGATTATCTCCTTTAGCTGACTCTAGGTTTTTGTTGAACAAAACATGGTCAACTTTCTCAAAGTATGAATTGGTTTGCTAAGGATTTCTAGGATTGGTCAAGCCTTAGATAGATTTTTACCCAGATGGAAAGCATTGCATAGATCATAGAAAATGCCATAGTATGTGAACAAGTAGACATAATTTATAAACATAGATTTTGTAATATCTACTATGTGTTTTAGAATTTTTAAGTACAACACATTGGGATTGAAAACTTACATTCCCCTTTAAGCTAGATTATGATAATTTGTATTAGTTAAAGTATAGATATGAAGCTGAACTAAGATGAATTTTGGGATGTGATGTGCTTTGGAACTATGTAAACCAAATCCTGACATGAATTTGTCCACAGCATAGGTATTCTCATTCCTTATATTTCATGGATGATTTTTCAAATCCAATTGTTGGAAACTGCTTTGCATACTCCTCAACTTAATGTCAAAGTTTTCTTATCTCATCCTATATGGTTGGGCTGCTTTCGATGGTGGCCTTGAAATCCTTTTGTTTTGTACCACCTGAGTTTAGAAAGGACATATATTTCATACTTTGTTTGAATTTGATCATGTACCAAATGAAGGAAAAATTGCTCAATACGAATTGTCTAGTTGTTTAGTTAAATACTAGTTTGGTCTAGTTGTCTAGTTAAGTTGTTGAAATCTTTTTCAAATTTTTCTAGTTGCATGGCACATGTCAATTAATCATTTGTGTTAAAGATCCTAAATTTATAGTTATTTTTGGCAAGAGTTGTTTTCAAGCTAGAATTTGCAAGGAACATCCTTCAAGATAAGTACAACTTTCGATCTGTAGATAGATGGCCAAACTGAGGTGGTGAATTGATTCCTTAAATTGTATTTATGCACATATGATGGGTATAAGCATTTCAAGTGGTTAAAGTGGATACAACTCTCTAATGTCCCAAGAAAAATTTTAATTGTTCCCTTAGTTGACTTTGGGCATGGTTTCTCTCACAACCTTATCCTATAATTCCTTACAATCCTACTAATTGATTCCTGTAGGTTTTCCTTCTCCAATATTGGGCTTCCAGACCTTGCGTGGAGAGATTTGGCTCACAACTTTTCACAAGAACTTTACTAGCCAACCGTTGTAGCTTATGGTGGAAGCAATCTGCCTTGAATTTTTGTCAAACACTTTAAATGGAAACTGTTGCAGGTTTCGTGTGACTGTTTGAACCATATGGGATTATCATTATGGATTTTGACTTCATTTTTTGTGAGGTAGAGCATGATAATTGGTGGTATCTCTTACAACTAGAAAAGTAGTATTTAACATAGTTTAGTTACACAAGAAGAGTAGTAGACTTGAACATGTAGTACTAAAGAAAATCAGCTTGGTTTTTATTACCACCCTCCCACAAATTCGGAATGCAAATGGATGGAACTTGCAACATGCATCTATATCCTTTGACCACTTTTTAGTTAGCAAAAGTACTCATGTCCCAAATGGAATGTTGAACAAGTAATTAACTCTATGAATTACTCATGTAGCAAATGCTAAAAAATTAATTAGATCTACAAAGATGTTGAAATATGAATTCCATGTGTGTTTATATTAAAATCCTAATGATTTTCGTTAAAGATTCTAAATTTGCAGTTCATTTTTGGCAAGAGTTGTTTTCAAGCTGGAATTTGCAAGGAACATCCCTCAAGATGAGTACAACTTTCCATCTGTAGATAGATGGCCAAACAAAGGTGGTGAATCGATTCCTTAAATTGTATTTATGCACATATGATGGGTATAAGCATTCCAAGTGGTTAAAGTGGATACAGCTCTGTAATGTCCCAAGAAAAATGTTAATTGTTCCCTTGGTTTACTTTGGTAATGGTTTTTCTCACAACCTTCTCCTATAATTCCTTACAATCCTACTAATTGACTGCTATAGGTTTTCCTTCTCCAATATTGGGCTTCCAGACCCTGTGTGGAAGAGATTTTGCTCACAACTTTTCACAAGCACTTTACTAGCCAATTGTTGTAGCTTATGGTGGAAGCAAACTGCCTTGAATCTTTGTCAAACAATTTAAATGGAAACTGTTGTAGGTTTTGTGTGACTGTTTGAACCATATGGTATTATCATTATGGATTTGACTGCATTTTTGGTGAGGTAGAGCATGACAATTGGTGGCATCTCTTACAACTAGATAAGTAGTATTTAACATAGTGTAGTTACACAAGAAGAATAGTAGACTTGAACATGTAGTACTAAAGAAAATCAGCTTGGTTTTTATTACCACCCTCCCACAAATTCGGAATGCAAATGGAAGGAACTTGCAACATGCATCTAGTTCCTTTGACCACTTTGTAGTTAGGAAAAGTACTCATGTCCCAAATGGAATGTTGAACAAGTAATTAACTCTACGAATTACTCATGTAGCAAATGCTAACAAAGTAATTAAATCTACAAAGATGTTGAAATCTGAATTCCGTGTGTGTTTATACTAAAATCCTAATGATTTGCGTTAAAGATCCTAAATTTATAGTTCATTTTTGGCAAGAGTTGTTTTCAAGCTGGAATTTGCAAGGAACATCATTCAAGATGAGTACAACTTTCCATCTGTAGATAGATGGCCAAACTGATGTGGTGAATCGATTCCTTAAATTGTATTTATGCACATATGATGGGTATAAGAAATCCAAGGGGTTAAAGTGGATACAGCTCTGTATTGTCCCAAGCAAAATGTTAATTGTTCCCTTGGTTGACTTTGGGCATGGTTTTTCTCACAACCTTATCATATAATTCCTTACAATCCTAGTAATTGAGTGTTGTAGGTTTCCCACGATTTTAACATTTGGATCCTCACGGCATATATCCAAAGGATCACTATTTTCTTCAACGCATTCCCATTCCAGTTTATTATAAATATCGCACAACCATTGTGATTGCATAAAATATGAATGGCTACATTACTCTTCTCCCTTCACGGTTCTAGCAATGTTGTTGTTCAAACTATTTAGCATGGCATTCATGTCTACAAGCTGGTCGTTCTCATTTAGTATTTGATATCTGCCTCTGCCTCTGCTTTCCATAATCAACCCTCCAATGTATGCCTTTTCCAGAAATCGTGTTAAGGTGAAAATCTATCAAGGTTACAAAATTAGCCGTGAACATTATGTTTCTACTACAAAAAATTCTAAATGCTAGGGTTCTGTCTCTTCATATTAGACCTGTAAGGTGTGACACTATGTCATTTTCATGCTCAATTGGATGCCAAAAATGGTGGTTTGACTAGTAGACAAAGTCCCCTTGCATCTTTAGATCTAGGAATGAAGTAAAGTTTGGGGCCACAATCAGAAAGCAAACTGGTTTTCATTTGGTAAAGTTGACTCAGAATGACATTGAGTTAAGTGCTTTTCATATCCCAATTTGTAAGCAAAATATCCATGCCAAATATAGCTCTGAGAGATCCAGGATGCTTGAGATTGCATCTAGATTTACCTCTACTGTGTCCATTCCCTCACTCATCAATTTTCTACTTCACATTTTCATTCTCATATGCTTTGGTTGAAAGAAGCATATTATATAATCTGCAACAAGAAAGGATTGTCCGGGGTACCATCTCCATATTGTGTTTCTTAATCTTTTTTTGTAGAAGTTGCCATGTCTTCCTCAATTTTGCAAGAGCACACCCCACAACATTCTGTGTGTAGGATAGCTTGAAGTTCAAAGAGTCTTTGTCCATCGGTCAGTTCCCTCGAAAAAGGCACAATCAACTAGGGTAGGATTGGATAGGCATTATCCCCATTGATGTACTCTCTTGTGTCATAACCCCCAAAGGGTTCTATGGGACCATTAAGTCTTGAACCTTCCTCACACAGTCTGTAAAAGGAAGAATTCTTTAATAGAACAGCATCTTTAAGAGACTCGGGCCAACCTGTGGAAACTTCAAGGAAGCGCAAATTACTATCTACAATGGGATGAACAAGTATACTGTAATTATGTTCATGGTTATACCAATCAATGGATGAATCCTTGTATGAAAGCTCAAGTTTAACATGGGTTGCATCTATTGCCCCAAAACAATTTGGGAAGCCCTGTTTAAGGTTGAATCCATCCTTAATATGCTCAAGTGAAGCTGCATTTGTTGGCCACTGTAGACTTCCCACAATCAAACATATCACTGCCATTTAACATTGTTATGCCACTTGATAGGCATAAGATGGCCATGGCTACTTGATTCTCAACTAATAATACCATGAAGGTTGTAATGATTGCCCCAATTCGCTGCCTGAGGCTTGACATAGCACTCAGTTGGAACTTTTCCATCCCAGTCAAACATGTTCAGTTCAGATGATGTAAGAAAGCATTGTTTTGAAACATACTTTACATCAGCGATATCCATTGTTGTATCCTCTTCTGTATCTTCATTAGTGTATTGATTGACCTCTTTGAGTATTGTGGAGTATGGAGGAAAATTCTCAAGCAACCCTGTCATGTATTCACTCGTAGTTGAATCCTGAATTAACGACAATGCTTGTAATGATACCTGCACCCACTACAAACCCGTTGAATGCCTGTCTCAATTTTTGGTCCATGGTAATGGTAACTACAGCACACATCCCTTAGAGATTCAGATGCATGGAGTATGCTGGAAATGTGCACCATCAGGTTTTCCTGCAACCTAAACCAATGCTATGTTCTACACCTAGAAGCCCTTGGGAAAACTTTGGTTCAACCATAACTTGATTGTGTAGCTCTGATTAATTCATTAATTTTAGAAAATAGACATCTATGTCCCGTAAAGCAATTTTGATTTTCAAAGCTACAGGTTACAAGTGATGGCAAGTGTAAGAGAAAGCTTCCAGCACCAAATAAAAAAAAATTGCTTTAAGAAACATGCACCATAACAATGAACCATAAGAGAGTGTATCAAGATCAATCACATTTCCTAGCCCACATATTCCATGAACATCCATAAGCTAGCAGAATCACTCCTATGGCATCCGCAAAATTTGAATCGTGAACCAGTGTCAAGAACCTATCTCGTCCATCCATGTGTAACCCTCAATATGTTGTTGGTTTCCTACTATCATGAGAGTTTCAGATATGCTCCCAAGAAAACACCGAAATATCCCCATGAATGCTCAAACCTTCAAGCGTCCTCCATATCTAAACTGGGATTGAATATTATTCTATGCTCACAAGACCTTTGCATGGTTGTTCCATGCTTATCCAAAATTCAATTAGATGTTGCCCAGGATTTGAAGATTAGCAAATGATATCAGCTAGGTGGCCATAAATTCTTGCAAGGTCTGAAAAGGTTTCAAAATTACCCCATACAAATAGGGGGTAACAGAGGGTAACCTTACTCCGTTGTCCTAAGAAAATTTACCCCACTATCTAATTGGACTCTGCATCGAGGTCTAATGGCATTAAATTTATTTTCAATTGAAGTTGTAACTTATTTTCAAATGTCATCTTGTTATAGGCCTTGTATATTCCATAGTTAATCAATGAGGGTACCAGGTACTTTGATTAATCATATTAGATTTGTATTTTCACCTAGTATCACAAGCAATTTTATTATCTTGTATCATCATACATTTGTGTTTATTTGTTTTGTATTACTTTAAAGATTTAATCTAAATATGTCTTACACATTTTGATGATGTGATACATTTCCCCATTGATCTCTTTCGTTCATCTATGAACATCAATATAAGTTATGTTTTGTTTTCTATAAAACTGATTTCCCTAATTTCTATTCTATTTTGTTGAATTAAAACTTCTCCAATATTGGGCTTCCAAACCTTGCGTGGGAGATATTTGGCTCACAACTTTTCACAAGCACTTTACTAGCCAACTGTTGTAGCTTATGGTGGAAGCAATCTTCCTTAAATATTTGTCAAACACTTTAAATGGAAACTGTTTGTAGGTTTCATGTGACTGTTTGAACCATATGGGATTATCATTATGGATTTGACTGCATTTTTGGTGAGGTAGAGCATGATAATTGGTGGTATCTCTTACAACTAGACAAGTAGTATTTGACATAGTGTAGTTACACAAGAAGAATAGTAGACTTGAACATGTAGTACTAAAGAAAATCAGCTTGGTTTTTACTACCACCCTACCACAAACTTGGAATGCAAATGGATGGAACTTGCAACATGCATCTAGTTCCTTTGACCACTTTGTAGTTAGGCAAAGTACTCATGTCCCAAATGGAATGTTGAACAAGTAATTAACTCTATGAATTACTCATGCAGCAAATGCTAACAAAGTAATTAAATCTGCAAAGATGTTGAAATCTCAATTCCATGGGTGTTTATACTAAAATCCTAATGTTTTGCGTTAAAGATCCTAAATTTACAGTTCATTTTTGGCAAGAGTTGTTTTCAAGCTGGAATTTGCAAGGAACATCCTTCAAGATGAGTACAACTTTCCATCTGTAGATAGATGGCCAAACTGAGGTGGTGAATCGATTCCTTAAATTGTATTTATGCACATATGATGGGTATAAGCAATCCAAGTGGTTAAAGTGGATACAACTCTGTAATGTCCCAAGCAAAATGTTAATTGTTCCCTTGGTTGACTTTGGGCATGGTTTTTCTCACAACCTTCTCCTATAATTCCTTACAATCCTACTAATTGACTATTGTAGTTTTTCCTTCTCCAATATTGGGCTTCCATACCTTGCGTGGGAGAGATTTGGCTCACAACTTTTCACAAGCACTTTACTAGCCAACTGTTGTAGCTTATGGTGCAAGCAATTTGCCTTGAATCATTGTCAAACACTTTAAATGGAAACTGTTGTAGGTTTCGTGTGACTGTTTGAACCATATGGGATTATCATTATGTATTTTGACTGCATTTTTGGTGAGGTAGAGCATGATAATTGTTGGTATCTCTTACAACTAGACAAGTAGTATTTAACATAGTGTAGTTACACAAGAAGAATAGTAGACTTGAACATGTAGTACTACAGAAAATGAGCTTGGTTTTTATTACCACCCTCCCACAAATTCGGAATGCAAATGGATGGAACTTGCAACATGCATCTAGTTCCTTTGACCACTTTGTAGTTAGGCAAAGTACTCATGTCCCAAATGGAATATAGAACAAGTAATTAACTCTACGAATTACTCATGTAGAAAATGATAACAAAGTAATTAAATCTACAAAGATGTTGAAATCTGAATTCCATGTGTGTTTATACCAAAATCCTAATGATTTGCATTAAAGACCCTAAATTTTTCAGTTCATTTTTGGCAAGAGTTGTTTTCAAGCTGGAATTTGCAAGGAACATCCTTCAAGATGAGTACAACTTTCCATATGTAGATAGATGGCCAAATTGAGGTGGTGAATCGATTCCTTAAATTGTATTTATGCACATTTCATGGGTATAAGAAATCCAAGTGGTTAAAGTGGATACAGATCTGTAATGTCCCAAGCAAAATGTTAATTGTTCCCTTGGTTGACTTTGGGCATGGTTTTTCTCATGACCTTCTCGTATAATTCCTTACAATCCTACTAATTGACTGTTGTTGGTTTTCTTTCTCCAATATTGGGCTTCCAGACCTTGCGTGGGAGAGATTTGGCTCGAAACTTTTCACAAGCACTTTACTAGCCAACTGTTATAGCTTATGGTGGAAGCAATCTGCCTTAAATCTTTGTCAAACACTTTAAATGGAAACTGTTGTAGGTTTCGTGTGACTGTTTGAACCATATGGGATTATCATTATGGATTTTGACTGCATTTTTTGTGAGGTAGAGCATGATAATTGTTGGTATCTCTTACAACTAGACAAGTAGTATTTAACATAGTGTAGTTACACAAGAAGAATAGTAGACTTGAACATGTAGTACTAAAGAAAATCAGCTTGGTTTTTATTACCATCCTCCCACAAATTTGGAATGCAAATGGATGGAACTTGCAACATGCATCTAGTTCCTTTGACCACTTTGTAGTTAGGAAAAGTACTCTTGTCCCAAATGGAATGTTGAACAAGTAATTAATTCTATGAATTACTCATGTAGCAAATGCTAACAAAGTAATTAAATCTACAAAGATGTTGAAATCTGAATTCCATGTGTGTTTATACTAAAATCCTAATGAGGAATAAACATACTTGGAATGGAATTTGAATGAATGGTAAAGTGTTGCTTGGTTTTGTAGTTTTGTATTATACGTGTTGGTCTATAATCTCAAACCTTTTGTCTCAATTGGTATGGTTTTGATTCCACTATGTTAAATTCCTTAATGTTGTGAAGCATTATTAAATAAAGTGGATCAAACTTTTATCTTATCCTTACTAAAAACCAAGCATCTTCACTACTGTTGATTAAGTTTAGATAAGACAACCTTAGTTTTTTTTTAAATAAAATCATATTAGTTGAACTTTCACAAAAGATAGACTAGACAACTTTCATAGTTTTGTTTTGATTTAGAAAGAATCATGTTAATTTCAACTTTCACTTGAGATGGTAAAGTTCAAGTTCAATGTTTCTTCAATAACTCTAAAAGTAGTTAGCATATATTTGAAGAAGAATTTGGCCTAAACATTGTATTGTCTTGTAAAGCATAATTTATTGTATTCATTCTAGATGTTGTCATGGGCCATTCTAAGTTGATACTCATATGGGTAGCTTGTTCTATTCTCAAGTTACATGGGTCAGCTAATGGCATTTCAGGGTTTGGTTCCTTGCCTCTATGTCTTCTTCTATTGTGATATGAAAATGTATGGTGTACATGTGTTTGTATGCATGGTTGCGGATACACTTTATATGTGTGGTTACTATATGTTGATGAGATGATGTTTATATTCATGGTTGGAAACCCGTGAGAATGCATAAATGATCACACTAATATTTGCATTATAACACAGAATATGCATTATGTAATGAAATTGTTACTAATGTTTTAAACTGATTATTTCTTGGTATTTGCAGAAAAACGATGAAGGTGACGAAGATGATGATACTGATTATGTTGCCACCAATGTACCTAAGAAAGATATCACTGATAATGATATAGTTGGATCAAATGAAAATGATGATGGATATGATGTTGGGATAGATGATGAGGATGATGATGATGGTAGCCATTGATGCTTCTATTGAGATTGTGGATGTTTTTTGCTTTCTCCATGCTACTAGACACATATTGTTATTTTTGTGATTATCCAAGTTCATATTACATTTTGGGTCATTTTGATTTGTATGGTGGATTCATGTTGACATATAAACTTGGATTACTGTTGATAAATTTTGATTTTTAATATTTATTGTGATATTGATATTTTCACTATATATTGTTCACTTGTTCTTTTAAACTTAATACGATTATCTGTATGATAGATTATTGATGTGATGATGTTTTATAATTTCACTTATTTTGAATGAAAAATAATGTCGATGTTATCATTATTAAATTTTAAATTTATATATATCGAAAGTTGTTGATGATCTTTTAATAGAAAATTATTATTACTGTTTTGGATAAATGTTGCATGTTTCTCTTAAATTTATTCATAAATGCTATGCAATTAATCTCAATAATTGTATCTACATTTAAATTGAATGTTTCATTATGTTATTTAAGAACTATGAAGTAAATGACAAATGAGAACCACTAAAATTAATGAATAATTATAATAATTTGATATAATAAATATAATAGCACACAATTGGATATGGTTGTAGGTGTTAAATAACAAGTATAATGTGGTGCTAACAAGGAATCAAAAACATGAGCTAAAATGGAAGCCCACTATGTTCTAGATCTAGAAGCAACATTGGTTGCAAAACTTGGCGCTAAAACGTGGTGCGGAACGGGATGCTAAAGTGGTAGCAAAAATGGATGCAATATTGGATGCAAATATGGTGCTAACGGGGATGCCATTTAGGAAGCAAAAGCAAACGCTCTCTAGAAAGCAAAAATGGACGCTCTATAGGAAGCAAAATAGGACGTTATTTAGGAAGCAAAGTTGGACGTTATTTTGGAAGTAAAACGTGGTGCAAAATGGGACGTTATTTAGGAAGCAAAGCTGGACGTTATTTTGGAAGCAAAGTTGGACGTTATTTTGGAAGTAAAACGTGGAAGCAAAATAGGACGTTATTTAGGAAGCAAAGTTGGACGTTATTTTGGAAGTAAAACGTGGTGCAAAATGGGATGCTAAAGTGGTAGCAAAAATGGATGCAATATTGGATGCAAATATGGTGCTAACGGGGATGCCATTTAGGAAGCAAAAGTGGACGCTCTCTAGGAAGCAAGAACGGACCCTCTATAGGAAGCAAAATAGGATGTTATTTAGGAAGCAAAGTTGGACGTTATTTTGGAAGCAAAAAAATATACGATATTTTGGATGCCATAATGGATGCTATTTAGGACGCAAAAAAGGACAGTTTTTGAGATGCTTTAAGTTTTGTCCATGACGTGTCCCATTTAACGTCTAGTTTGACCACTCAATGTAAAAAAAATAACATTATTTGGGATGCTATATGGGATGCTAATTTTAGGATTTGTTGTAGTGCTTGCACGGTCTCGTCCTCGGGTATTCCCTCCGGCCACATCGGGTTCAGCATGAACGCAGAAAGCCGCTCCCGAGCCCTGATCTTGCTTACCAACTTCAGCGCAATCTCAATCGAAATCAAATGCAGGCACCCGTAGTTCTGGTCTCGGTCCCACGAAGAGCAGTTGTCGAAGAAGTATTGGTTGTCTATGTAAATGAAATCCTTGGCTTGGCGGATGGCTTTGATATAGGTGCACTGGATTCTCTTGTTTATGATCTGATCTTTCACTATCTCCAGCCCTAGCTCATGGGCATGGGAGGGATTTGTTGGGAATCTGGCCACCGAAGCATCGTCTATGGACCCGAAGATTTGAAAGTTCCAAACCTCTAGGCCTTCAAAATGTGCACCGGGAGAGAGGCCTAGTAAATCCTCGAGATTTGCAAGGAGAGCCGGAAAGGAAAGATGAAAATAAAATTGTCAATTAAATATATTGATTACGGTTTATTTCTGACGTGTTTTTCAAAATACACTTCGTTTTAATTTTAGTTTTAATATTTAATTTTGCAAAATTGATATGGCCAACAAAATATATTTACTTCTTACTTTTTAGAAGTAAAAATTAGCGTTACAACATCTACATTAGAATCGACAAGTAAAAAGTAACGTTACAACATCTCCCTCATAATCGGCAATATTATTTATCGCTGATATTTACAAAAAGGAGCGTTACATAATGTTACAAGATCTCCCCCATACTAGGCTGTAAAGCGCCTCTTGAAGCAACAACGTTATATAACGTTACAAGATCTCTCCCATAGTGCATTGTAGAGCGCCTTTCGACACAATAACCATATAAATGAAGAATAAACCATGGCAAAAAGAAACATTGTTTATAAAAAAATATAATTATTGTTCTCTTTTAAATGCTCATTATTTTCAAAATTCATTTATATATGTTTGTTTTAAACAAATTATTTATTCATTATTAAAAGAAATGAAACAAAACGTTTATATGCACAGAAATTCATATTCATGGTCTTCAAAGATTTACGACTTTTTGATGGTTAAGTACGTTGAAGAAGAATATGTTTGCTTCATTTCTGTTTACCTTTGCTGAAAAATGTACATGTAACGTGTGGGATTGAAAATTGTGATTTATAAACCTGCTGACCATATTTAGATATCAAAGTCAAATGTATATCACATGCGGGTAAAACACAATCAATCAAAAGCGTAGAAGTCTCTTTTAAATTTTAGAAAGAAACATGTAAAATCAGCAGAAAGCGGAGTAGTAGTACTCCCCTTTTGAATGTATTTCCCAGCTTTGGGGTATGACCAGTGACCACCGTCGTAATTATTTGCCCGACTGCTATCAAAATTCAACTCAATTACTATCTTCGTCCGTTCAATACTCTCCCGGTTTTGTGGCAATAAAGTCGGGTCAAACTCCCAAGGCGGGACAGATTCGATCCTTTTACATAAAAACTTTGAACACCGTTTGTAGGATATTTTAATGTTGGATGCCATCTACAGCCTAATACTTTCGAGTTCAAGTCAACTCCAAAATTAGATGCTCCCACAAGAATTATTTTTTTCATTCAAAGATTTCCAAGTTTAGTATATGGTGTTTGCTTGCATTTGATTTGTCATGTATTTTTATCGAGTTACAATAAGTGCTCTTCAATATGGTGCATTATGTTTCTCAACATTATTGTCAAAGAATGTCTTATATGCATTTCCAACTACCTCATCGAGAACCTGAATATGGTCTTTGTAAAGGTGAATTGTTTCTTAAAGTGCACCTTGGGTTGCAATTTATATTTTGATCTCACTAGCAAGCTACTGTATATCAAGAGGATTGGGTGTAGTTGTTAAAATGTGGGTTATTGGTGTTATAGAGCATGAACCACCTTGAGAGGATGGTACTTCCTTGGGTCTACATACTCATTTATGTCCTCCATGGGCACACACCTTTATGACTCCCTTTCCCACTTGCATATGGTCTTTTTTTACATGTGTGTACCAAAATAAGTGAACAACAACATAACAACTTATATATCCCTTAGCGTGTAAACAACTATCAAAGCATCAAATTGATGCTCTTCAACAATTTGACCAAAAGAAGGGCCAAATGCCCAAATATTGATGAGATGGGGGTCTTAACCAAACCTTCACTCAACTATTAGCTGATTTTAGGTGCCCTTGGGAATTTGTGGGCTGCAAAAGTTGGCATATTTCATGGACTTGTAGGAATCACACTTGCATCAAAGGATATATCATACCAATGCACAACTTTAATGAGAAAGCTCACATAAACTTTAATTTGGTCAACTGCATCTTTGAGTAAGGTGAGTGTCATATAATTGGCATATAAATAATGCTTTCAAGTGTATTAAGTTGTGTTAAGCATGCTTTGTGATGTTTCTATTTAAAATCACTTAAATGTTGTAGGTGAGAAAATTTTGGTGATAACACTTCTCCTTTTCCTCTCATATGCCCCTTGGATGCTCGAACATAAATGTTGAGACACTTGGATTGAGAACAGAAAGGAGATGGGACCTCTTACCTTCTTACCTCCCCTTACCCCACTTTGATGCCTTAATGGTATGGCACATCAGAGTGGAGTTTGCATAACCTTTAATGTGATGAATGATAAAGTAGCTATCAAAGGAATGATGGATCTCAAAAAGTTAGTGGAATATTTTCATATAAATACCATAGAAAAAATGTAGTGATTGTCGCACAATAGAAGGATGGAGACAAGTAAGAAGATGACAAGGATTGGGGACATAAAGAAGGGTGGATAAGAAGGAAGGTGGTGGTGATAGGGATAAGAAATATGGCACTAGGGAGAAGAAGGATTGTGGAGAAAATATGGAAGAAGCAATGAAAGGTAGTGATGAATCAAAAGGTGATGGTGAAGACAAGACGACTTCAAGCAATAAAAATGAAGCTCGTATTCCTAAAAAAAACATGTCTATGAGTTTGGATCTTATGTGTACAAGATCCAAACTCATAAACATGTAACAATTTCATTTTATTATTTATAATTTGTTATAAATAATTGATAAGATATTTATATGTGACATACTACACATTTATAGTCACTTTAGTTTTCATTTGATTATCTCCACTCAAACATATACATATATACATGTAAATTACTCTCTTCATTTTTCCCACCTATAAATCTTTCTCACTCATAAGTATTTTTTAATCTATTTTCATCTTTAACAACCCATTTATTTAACATTAAGTGATTAACAAATTTTATAACTTACTTTTCAATTAATTAAAAGATTTTAACATTTTACATTGTAATGGACAAAAATTCAAGGAAGAGACCCATTACATTTACATTGAAATGAACTTGTTATTTTTTTAACATATTTTATTGGTTATATATTCCATTATTTTAAGTTTAATTTTAAATAAATTTAAGTTTAATTTTAAATAAATTTGAATTTAATTGTTCATGTTATTTTTTTAACATATTTTATTGGTTATATATTCCATTATTTTAAGTTTAATTTAAAATAAATTTAAGTTTAATTGTGTTTTAATAATAGATATGGATTCAACATTGTCAATAACTATTAAAAAACCCAAAATTTCATAATTAAAAAAAATCATCCAACCATTGAAACCATAGTCATTAAATTTTATGATACAATTTGATCTAAACATGCATATAGCATATAAACTAAGTGTAGCACATAGTTTTCGCATACAAAATCAGCCCAACTGAAAGGGGTTCACTGAAAACCTTTCCAAACCATTATCAGTGTATCTTGGTTTTTATAAAATATTTTAACCGAGCTTTGGGAGAAACGTTGCAAAATCAATCTCATACGTAACTTAAAAACAAATCTAAAGAAAGCCTAAAACGTGAACGATTATTAGAACAATCGAACAATCGCGTTCCGTTGTGTCCTTTCAACTAGTGTTTGATTTCACTCTCAAGTCTCAATTTCCATTTCGTGGTACACTTCATTTATAAAATAAAAAAACTAAGTCCAGATACCAATTAACTTGAGCGTCATTGACTGAAAAATAATGATTCCATACTTGAGCCTCCTAGACTGAAAAATAATGATGCCATTGTTAGTTTGTTTGATTTAGTTGCTTTACTTTTACTTTGAGTAAAGTCATGTTTTATAACTATTAGATATATTTTAATAATAGATTATTGATAAGAGACGCTAAAAGATATTAATAATGAATAGAGGAGACATTGTAACACACAATAAGAAATATATTAATTAATGATAATTTCACGTACAAATGATATGTTTCATATATAGAGATGAGAGATGGCTAAATGTAGCTGATAGAGGTTGAGATACTATCTCAACCACACACCAAATCAGGAGAGTATATATGTCATATCTAACCACTCATCATGAGATAAACATTATCTCTAACAGCGTTCCTTAATGTTCATCTCGTATTGAGAGTAGTCTTGGTATTTCCTGAAGCATTCATCACTTCGGGATTTTATCACAAATGTTTCTTGTACCAGCATCTTATTATCGACATCCATATGAAAATGAAACCATCTACTAGAGTACATGGGTTCTCAGCGGCTGTACCTGCCAGTTCTCTAAGAATCATTTTCTTCTACATGGTTCATCAATGTTTTGGTCCTTCATATGTTGAGAATATTTTATCGCAACTTTCCCTTCAACTTCACATCAAGCCATAGCTTGACCAACATCCACTCTCTGTATAAGAGGGATCACATGGTGTCATTTTGCACCATAACATGTATGCCTGAACATCTGAACAAGTCTTACAACAAACCAGGGAAATTGGCTTGCCAATGGCTAAGCTTTACAACATGGACCAAGAATTCTTCTAAGGTGTCGGGTACAACCAAACATGCACCCCTAAGGTACAACCAACATTCCAAATGCTTTTACTAAATAGACAATAACATTGCATAAACATGACCAATATAACCCTTTACATAAAAAGACAAATATAACTCCTTCATCTCATTAAAAACTCACACCAATTGAAACAATCTTATTGTCACTGAGTGAATCCGACTGCAGTGAGCCAATAGCTTCTTCTTCCTGGCAGCTCTTCATTGAAACAACATTCCCCACTTTCATTAATAGTGCTTGCATGTTTCACAGCTTCCATGTTTCACCTCACCTCGACATGTACAGTCTTCGATTTCCTGATGGGGCGATCTATCCAGATTTCGACTCCTATACCCGTAACAGGCAGCTCAGGTACCGGTCTGCTGGCAGGGATCTAGGGGGCAATGATCTCTTGTTCCCCACGGCGATCTGGCTAGTCAGAGATCTGCAGCGATTGATTGTGCAGCGATCTCTCTTCTCCTCTTTATACACCAACACAATCTGCAGCGATCTCTCTTCTTCTCTCATTGGCTATGCATGCGCCTTTGGATATGCGACAACTTAAATTGCTTATTCTGTCACTGTGGCAGGCATGATTTCAATACTCTTTTTGAAAGAGAGACGAGATAAGATATAAAGATAGGAAACGGAGTGGACGTGTGGCATATACAGTGGGAAGGATGATGGACACCCATGATGGACGCGTCGGATGTTAAATGGGAAGGACTAAGGACACGTTTCGAGCACTCACTTGTGAGAGGAATAACGATGGTAGCTAGAGTGTTTCAAAATCGGACCTTAGGAAAGAATGCTTAACAACGTAATTAATGAAAAAATTAGTCAACCCTAAACAAGTCACATCTGAGTGGACACCACTAAGTATTATCCCTCTTCCTAGATGAAATTAAAAGCACCTAATGGAACTTATGGCAAAGTGAAAGCAGTTTGGTACAACCGATCATGCACCCCTCACATAACATGTTCATCATTATCTCAGGTACAACAAGCATTTCAAATGATTTTTCTAAATACCCAAAATATTACAAGCTCATTATATATGACCATTTCCATCTTAGCATTAGTCATTCACTTTTGTCTTTTACATCACTTTTAACATACAAATGTTTCTTGTTGGAGTTTATCAAGGTCCATTAAGAGACCTATGACAATGGATTGACAAACTTAATTGACACACTGATGTCATAATGTTACATAGGGTGAACTTGACACATTACATCTTTAAATGCTTGACATATGCTTGACATAGACTTCATCTTTCACTTAACTTGCCTTTAACTCCTTGCAATATCATGCCCATTTTTTTACTACTAACTTTAAAAAAAAAATTAACATTCACCAGACAAACTTTTCAAAAATTTTGACACTTACCGACTTTTATGTCAATAATGAATAACACTCATGACCCATACATTTGATTACTATTATCCATAACATCAATAACCAATAATTACAACTTTACTCAAATTCCATTTTAAGAGATAAAACTTCACGTAAACATTCCAACTTAAATTTGACCAACCATCCATACACCCGTCACTTAAAAATTTCACCATGGCGTACTTTAAGCTTGCATCTAACATTTCTCCAACACATAATAGAGCCCATTACAACGTGAATCTAATTTTTTACTTCACATCCATTAATATGCACTTAATTTTATCTCCCACTCAATTTTGATCTTGGACCCATATCTCTCCACGAATATCTTTTATTTTTCCCATTGTTTTATCATCTGTTTTTACTTTCATTTAACACCACTTCTAATAAAAAATGAACCATTTACAATGGGAAACAAATGTACCTTCAAACATTCACCATATTTCATGATTGTCTCCTTCTCACATGGCAGCTGCGATTACACGGTGGCTCCCTCTTCTTTTAACACACGGATTTTTCATCATATGGACGGATCTACATTCATGAGGATCCGCTTCTCTTACCATTTCAACCATTGGCGGATCCTCTGAAACAACCGACCATCTCTTCCTTCAGTCTTAACACCTCCATGCGGCAGGTCAGCCATATCTCAGGTCTTTTCCCACTTCCAGACTTCCAACAGCACCGACTGTGTTCAGAAAGTGGGTATATTTTTCATGGAAATAAAAAAAAACAGCAATCTCAACAAATGTAGGTTCTTTCTGATTTCTGGACAACAAGTTTACGCTGCCTGTGGACCATGTGGACCTACCTCCCCATGAGCGGTCTCACATCCATGGTTCGAACTCTGGCCTCAGTCTTCTGCTTCTTTTGGTAGATGAATGAGCACCACCAGAAGATGTGCTTACAGCTACTGCTTCTCAGGCGCCTTGACAATGGCTACATCCACTTATCTCAGGAATGGCGCCTCCAACAACTTCACAGCAGCTCACGTTTTCACAGCAGCAGCGGTGGCTCCAACAGTGATAGCATCTCACGTTTTGATAGCAGTGGCAGTACCACAGTCTGCCCTTTTTCACAACGATTTTCTCTTGCAGCCCTAGATTGGATCCTCTAACAAATGCGAGCTCCTCGCCTTTTTATCTTTTCCACAGCTTACTTTTCACGGTCCTCTTATACACCCACACAGGATCCTTCAATCTCAGGAGACTCTCCTTACAGGAAGACTGTTCTTCTTCACGGGGCGGTCTACCTCCTTCATGGCGTAGTTTGTGACACCAGCAATCAACACAGCTTTCTCACGGTGGTGGCTCTGCCTTCTCCTTCGCACAAGCGTGGCAGCATCTACTTTCTTTACACAGTGCTGAATGGGAAATAGAAACAACGTGTAAGCTCTCACACAGCGGTTCCTTCACTTCAATTGACGTAGGACTCCTTCAACTACAGAAGCCTGCAAGCAATACTTCACACAACTGCAAATTCTAAACAGCACGCAACCGCAGCAACAGAAAACTTTAACAATCGTGGCAGACTTTGATTGGAAGAAAAGAAGAACACATGGTGAAACTTGATTCGCTGTAGGGACGACGAAGATGAACAGTGTTCACAAACAGAAACCCCTACAGCTTAACTAGCAATTGCTTGCCCCAAGAAGGTGCAATAATACGTCCATAGGTTGTTATTGGAAGGTAAAAAAGAGTTAAAAGAGGAACTAAAATTGAGTTGATATTTTTTGGGGAAAAAGCCAAAAGAAAAAACAATGGAATAAAGTTTGTTCATGGGCTAGACTTAGTTCAAGTTTGTCCAGCACCACTATTGATGTGTGATTCCCTTGGATGTTGATGTCTAACTATCACAGGTGCTCTTTAGGAGTGTTGGTGTCTAGTGGGACAATGTGCTTCACAATATTTGACGGTGTTTTCTAAGTGTTTGGGTGAACTGTGCCTGCACTGCGGTTCGCTGATTGGAGTGCCTCCCAAGTCGAGTAGGATAAAAGACAACTAAAATGCCCCGTTTTTCCAGCGAAATTCTAATCTAAATTCGTCAAAATTCTTCTCGAAATTTTTTATTTTTGTAATTTTACAAGTTCAGTGATTATAGTAGCCTATTGTAGGGTGAATCTGGCATTTTAAAACCACCCAAATGCCTAAAATTACGATTTAAACATTTAAAATTATGATTTTAGCGAAAATTTGTTTGCCGGATTCCGGAGGGTTGGGGGTGTTTTGGTTAGCACTTATGCTGCTCCCTCCCAATTCACTTTCCAAGTGCGCTAGGTTGTGTTCTTCCCCACTTCCATTCCTTCATGCTTTTTATATCTGTTGTTTGGAGGGCACAGCATAAGGTGGGCACACTCTTGCTTAACGCTCACTCCAAGCATCCATGTCGACATCAACTATTTTGGTTTGCTGTTTAACAGTCTTGGTCCTTCGCCTAATTATTTGTTCTGTGCACTCGTCAGTCGTGGTGTTGGGCACTCCTTTCACGGATGCTTTGGTCCAACGTCCCTACTTCTCCAAGTGCACGTGCTCCATCACGATCCTTCGCTGCGGTGTTTTTGTGTCCCATGTTAGAACTTCTACCTTGGGATGGGCGAGCACTTTCACAACCGCATCACAACCTTTCTCATCCTCGCTTCCCTCCAGTCCACTTGAGCGTTCGACTTCCTAGAACTCTTCAACCTCCAACATGCATCTACTCTCTAGTCTTGATGTCCCAATTCACTTTCCAAGTGCGCTAGGTTGTGTTCTTCCCCACTTCCATTCCTTCATGCTTTTTATATCTGTTGTTTGGAGGGCACAGCATAAGGTGGGCACACTCTTGCTTAACGCTCACTCCAAGCATCCATGTCGACATCAACTATTTTGGTTTGTTGTTTAACAGTCTTGGTCCTTCGCCTAATTATTTGTTCTGTGCACTCGTCAGTCGTGGTGTTGGGCACTCCTTTCACGGATGCTTTGGTCCAACGTCCCTACTTCTCCAAGTGCACGTGTTCCATCACGATCCTTCGCTGCGGTGTTTTTGTGTCCCATGTTGGAACTTCTACCTTGGGATGGGCGAGCACTTTCACAACCGCATCACAACCTTTCTCATCCTCGCTTCCCTCTAGTCCACTTGAGGGTTCGACTTCCTGGAACTCTTCAACCTCCAACATGCATCTACTCTCTAGTCTTGATGTCCCTTATGTGCACCAAGGGTCAGTGCGAGTGTTGGTCGTGGGAGCAGGCTCGATCCTAGTCCACGCGCCCCACTTGGTCATTTCGTTGTTTGGGCGAGGCATGCTCCTGTTGCTCCCTCTTAGTCAACCGAACTTCATTTTTCCCACTTGGGCACTTAAGCCAACCTCTTGGGCTGGAACGCTTGCTCCTTTGGCGTGAAGGTGGCGTGCCTAAGGGTGCTTGTTGGAGCAGGGTCTCGCAGCTACAGAAGAAGTTGCTAGTTTTGGCGGAAAGATAAGTTTTGGCAGAAAGAAGTTAAGACAGAGCTACGACACTGTAACACGTTTCCAGCTGGAGAGCAGAGCCGGAAACCATGACTTTTAAGATAGAAAATTCAAGAAAGGCAACGGTACCTGAGCGGCCTAGAAGAGAGAGCTCAACCACTGCATTGAAGGTAGCGGCGGAAGACAGGAGGGCTCAGCGACCCTCATAAAGGAGAAGGAGCAACGAGGCTGAAGCATTGAAGGCGAAGGACAGAAAAGCGAAGTGGTGCATAGTACCCATGATCAGTGCCGGGAAGCATGGAAGACTGCAAAGAGCTGTGGTGTGACGGAAAGCGGCTACCTCAAGTACAGATATGGCCGACTGTCACTAGTTAGGGTTTTGGGTTACTGTTGGGACAGGCCCACAGTGTTGTAATGGCAAGACCTTCGGGCTGCCTATAAAAGGATATATTTTGTATTTTAAAGGGGTTAGATAGTCATTTTTGTTGGGTAGTTAGTTGGTTCATTCAGTTGTTAGTAGTGTTTTGCAGATTGTTAGACTGTTGTAAAAGCCTAGCTCTGATTCTGTTATTAGCGGTAGCAATCTTACGGTAACCAGTAGCTGGCTTATAGAATATGTATGTAACGATCCGTAGGGATCGACAGAGAGGGAAGAGTATATTGTAGGAGAGCAATATAGAAGAGAAAAGAGATCTAAGAGAGAATATCTTAAGCTGCATATGCAGTGCAGCAGAACTGTGTTTTACCTTCCCCTGAGCTATAATAAAAACAAAGGTTCTGTGGACGTAACTTCCATCCTGGAGGTGAACCACGTTAAAATCAAGTGTTATGTGATTGGTTTAAGTGTTATGTTTACTTATGCATTTCTCAGTCAGTTCATGGACTTTGGTTACAGTTTAATGAATGAATGTGTTAATCAATTCACAACAATATAGAAGGGTAACCATAAGTTAAAGTCTTTGGCATGCTGTATATGGTTCATTTATGCTTTGCATAAAACAGTCTCTATTGCAGTATCGAATAGCTTTGTATGTTAAGTCTTGCACGTCGACACAAGCAACGCTAAGTGCACTAAACCGCGGAGGTAGGATATCACAGAGAGGTGATACCGCACCGGCAGAGGAGCTGCGGTGCGCAATACCGTAGGCTAAGGACTTAGCGTTGGGTAGGAACTGCGTGTCGCACAGTGCGCGACGATGCGATAAGGTCATAGATATCGCGAGTCTAGGAAAGTGCGCGCCGCAGGAAAGGACCGCGCGACGGTATAAAGGAATATCTCGCAGCTAGAAGCGCTGCAAGGCGAGGAGATCGCGCGGCGCGAGCAGGAGATCGCGCGACGCGCAGAAAGAGACCTCGCAGCTAGGAGAGCTGCGAGCCACTAGTAGGATTGCCACAGAACCTGGTCCAAGATGCTTGATTCCTTGGCCAACCCATTAGAGTCACTTCGGGTGAGACTTCAGGCCGCTTTGCGGTCTGTCGCCGAAAGGGCCAGTGATCTAGGGGTGTTGTTAGTTGATTATAGTTAACCCACGTCTGCCCATAGCAGCCAACAAATGGTTCCGTTGCCGGTTTTGAACAACTGAGCGCTAATGTTCTGTTGGCATCCCACCAGAGAAGAGTTTCACCAGTGGCTGGATTCAAACCTAAGAGAGTTTTCCCAGAAAGAAAATCGGAGCCCTAAATTGAGCACAGAGGGCTGGTTACAAAAGCATATCGCTTCAGATATACACACCATATTTTTTGCAACCTATAGAAACGAGCTTTTCGACTGGTTATCCAAGTTGACAGATAGGAACATATTCAAGAAGAAAAGAAACATTGTCTGGACACCGGACCTGGTTCAGACCGTGCAGAACCTCGACAATCCCATTACGAGAGCAGTAGACTTCTGGCTTGCGAGTGTGCTAGGAGGCTTTGTTATAGAATTTGGAGTTGACCAGAGAAAAAGCTTCAGCGAGGCTAAGCGATACTTCTTCAAAGGATATCGTGGTAAGTACCTAAAGTCTCTAAACTTGTCCATTAAGATGCTGCTACATGAAAAAGGAGTAATGGACATGATTTCAGATGAATAAGTAAAGATAGTAATGTCACAAGAGTTTGAAAGTGATTTTGATGACATTGGACGCACACGTAGTGGCAAGAAATATAAAGTAGCTTTCGGCTCTCCTGTATTTGGAGATAGTTCAGACAATATTAGGCAATCGAGTCCTAGTACCACAGACGAACCAGAGGGGGGTATCCCTTACCAACCCTATACCCCACAGAAACAGACCGGGACTCAGAGTAATCCCGTAGGTACTCCATCCAGTAGCTCACAGACAGTACCTACTGCCGCTACATCACCTTCACCTACACCGCTGAGTGGTAGTAATCCAGTCAATCAGAACCCACCGCAGAGAAATAGAATGGGAGATGATATGAAGCTAGCTACCTTTAAGGGTACAGGAGCAGAGGACCCAGAACAACATTGGTTTCTATGTGAAGCCATGTGGACCATTAAAACAATCAACGACGATAACCTTAAACTTGTACAGTTGGTTACTACACTCAGAGATCTAGCTTTAACATGGTACATAAAGTATACCACAGTACCCAAGACACTTGCCCAATTCAAGAACGCCATGATTAAAGAGTTCAAGAAACCTAAGTCTGAATCTCGGTGCATTACAGAGCTCAAGGATATTAAGCAGCTACCATCAGAATTAGTATGGGACTTTGACCAGAAATTCAAAGCTCTTATAGACCAAGTAAGTTTTGAGTTTGCGCCGGAGCAGCATAAGGAATGGTTTATTGCAGTGCTGCTCCCTCACATCAGAGTGCCACTAATGCAGCAGAAACTCCAAATGCAGGATGACGCGTTGGAGATGGCGATGAAGCTAGAAGCTTCACCTTTAGCAGAAACCAGTGCATGCATGACAACCCTACAGAACCAGTTGGCCAACCTCACGTTACAGATACACGAACTTAAGAAAGGAAAAGAGGTAATGCAAGACATATGGTGCTTACGATGTAGAGCATAGGGTCATACCAAAGAAAACTGTCCAGTCTTTGCAGAATATTTAGCGTCAGGGGCTCCTAACCCCTTACCACGAACGCAAGGGCCATGGTGTGAAATATGCAAAACACAAGGACACCCACCTTAGCAATGCCCTTTGCTTTAGAAGTATGTACAGACACCTAAGAACCTATACTGTGTCTTCTGCAGCTCTGTCGAACATGATGAATAGAATTGTCGAGCCTATGATCTCATGTTAGATAGAAAACATGACGTATACAGAATCCAGTCAGAAACACAGGGTCCAACAGCAAGACCACAGCCTGATCCGACTTATGGTGGCCGGGGAGGAGGATTCAGAGGACGAGGCCGTGGAGGAGGGTTTGCAAGAGGAGAAGGCTTCGGCAGAGGAGAGGGTTTTGGCCATGGTCGCGGACCAATCACTTGTTATAACTGTGGAGCTGTAGGACACTATGCTAGGGACTGTCAGAGCCCCACTACTACTTGTAATTACTGCAAATCTTATGATCATACCATAGAGGAGTGTCCTACCTTGATAGCTAAAATCAAAGATCCTAAGCCAGCAGTACACCAAAACGTCCAGATTATTGCTGCTGAGCAGGCAGAACTAGAACGAAGAGTCAGTATTGTGACTCGTAGCGGTGCTTCCACCAGTGGGACATTGCAGGAGACCGAAAAGAACACAAGTCATGAGTGGGTGCGCAGAGCTCCTGGTAAAGCAATAGCACTTGACCTACAGAAGAATAAAGAGACATTTCATGAAGCCAAGGCTTCCTTTGATGAACCTACACAATCAGGATCGCAGGTACCGTCGTCTAGGGGCGTACCGCAGCAAGCACCTTATGGCGATAGCCCAGAACAGATACCGTAGGCTACCACATCGGGAAGATGCGACGAGGATGAATCGACAGGAAGTATACAATCCTTCCTGCGCAGTTGCTTGAAGCTCTTGAGAAATGAAAAAGCTATCAGTGAGCTACAACGCATCATAGATCAGTGTCAGCAACCTTCTCTCTCGGGCAGTGCACACCGCCCTGTTCATAATATTACAGGACATACAAGGACCGGAAGAGAGATGAAACTCACAGCACAGATTGGAGAGTTCGAAATGGACGAAGTCGTCTTAGATCTGGGATCAGATGTAAACGTTCTAACTAAGCAGACAGGGGAACAGATGGGTAGCCCTCAGTTAGTCAGATCACCTATCCACCTGAGATTAGCTAACCAGCAGCGAGTATCACCATTGGGTCGACTGCCACAGATGCCAGTTGACATTGACGGAGTTCGTACTTTTGCGGACTCTGAGGTTATAGAAATCATTGGTGACAGTCGACCGTATCCAACACTATTAAGTATCGATTGGGATATTGGTAGCAAGACTGTCATCGACCTAAAGAGAAGACAAATGACCTTTGAGGATGCGCAGATTCGGGTCATCGCACCGCTGGATCCTCACCAAGGTCCTAGATACATCGAACCTATCCGAGCAGAGGAGGAGGCACATAACATGGATAGTCTCTACCAGATGACTGCGAACCAGAGCGACTACATCAATCCAACCGCAGAAGGGAACATTAGTTGGCAATGCGACAGCTCATGCGCATCGGATTCCGATATCGGTCTAGAGAACTGGCAGAACAGACTTTATGAAGTCTCAGCGCGTCGATGTGCGTTTATGAGTAAGTCACTGCGATGGATTGGCGCAGAGATCACTGAGATTCCATCATATCATGGTCTGACAGATATTCAGGAATTCATTGAGCAGTTTGAGCAATAGATTCCTTACGAGCAGAGGAACGCAGCTATGGACCTTGCAGTACGAGCCACACCTGCAAGATGGTGGTATGCGCATAAAGAAAATATCGCATAATGGGATGATATTAAAAGATTGATGGCGATCAAATTTTCGGTCGACAAAGAGTATGTCCCGCAGAAGTACACAGGATAAACTGACCCCAGGGCACACATTTAGACATGTGAACAGAACTGGTCGAACATTCCTGAGGATGAATGGGTTCATAGATTCATTCACACATTGGACACAGTTCCAAGGAACTGGTACACAGAGACCGAGTTGCACACGGGGACGACCACATGGTCACTTATGACATACAGTTTCCTACTTACCTTCACGTTTGAATCAGAACATCCAAGTGTTGCTCAGGCCCTAGACATAATCAAGATCAAAATATTCGAGGACTGTACCATCTCAGTGCAGGCTCAACCTGAGTGGGCCATCCAGTTGCAAGACGCGCTTGAGTGCTATAACTTCGCAGCAAAGCCAGACAATGAAGATAAGGATGAGGATGAGGATCCTCGCAACACCAACATTCCGGAGTAAGAAGGGACTCGCGATGTTGGGGGACCACAGTTAGAGATTCCAGCAATCACCGAACCTATCAAGATTAAAAAGATCAATATTGGCACAGACGCAGAACCTAAGTTTGCCTCTATTGGAGACTATTGGAATGATGAAATAGTCGGACAGATTGACAACTTGTTACATGACTATCAGGACCTATTTCCCACCAAGTTCACAGAGATGAAGGGAATAGTTGGAGACCTGGGAGTTAAGAGGATACCATTGAAGGAGGATGCTAGACCAGTTAAGCAGCACCCATATAGATTGAATCCGCGCTACAAAGAAAAAGTAAAGGACGAAATCGATAAGATGCTAGCAGCAGGCATCATTGAGCCGGTAGAAGAAAGCAAATGGGTTATCCCCATGGTCGTACAAGAAAAGAAAACAAAAGGAGACATCGGGATCTATGTCGATCTGTGCAAGCTCAACAATGCATCGCTTCACGATCCATTTTTGACACCGTTCACTGATGAGGTATTAGACAACGTGGGAGGACAGGAGGTCTACTCCTTCACTGATGGGTTTTCAGGCTACCATCAGATCAGAATACATCTAGAAGATCGGTCCAAGACCACCTTTGCAACAGAATGGGGCTCATTCCAGTATACGGTAATGCCCTTTGGTCTTAAGAATGCACCAACTATATTTTCTAGAGTAGTCGTTGCTGTATTTAAAGAATACATTCATAAATTCTTAGAAGTAT